>JAOYMZ010081771.1:0-11404 GCA_025802335.1 Pinguicula primuliflora
GAGGGGGAGTGTTGGGAATTTGTCCCACATTGGTTAGAGAAGTCTTAATATACTAATATAAATAGGATTGTGGGCTAAAATCAATGGTTTTAATGAGGGTTGCCCACCTTCCTAATTATATTAGTCCACACACGCGCACCTACACACATGAGGCCCGAGCCCAGAGAGAGGCGGGTCTGTTTTCTTAATAAAAATGCCCGAACTCGACAGGCATACCCGAATGCGAGCCGAACCTAAACATAATATTCGATGTGTTTCAGATATTTTTTGGGTTAATATGAAAACTCAAACTCGAATAGTCAGATTAAGAGTATTGAGTATACTTTTTTTTGAGTAACTTAAAGTTTTGTATTAAAAAAAAGTGATGTTATGTACATTTTTACATTTTTTGGCAAAAAAAAAAAAAAACAGAAGTGGCCCAAAAGATTTACTGCCTCACTCTATTTCCGAGAGAATAGCTAATATCCCATTCGATCGTCGCGACCCCATTCATGGAATCTCACTTGCAGGCATTTGTACCAAAGCCAAAGGTGATGTTTGATGTTGTCGATGATCAAATGTGGTTCATCTTTTTTTCTGGTGAATAGCATCTTGTTTGTGTTTTTTTTCAAAAATAATGTCATTTGAGCATTTACCTTACAATAATATCGGTCTATCCATGGCGCTGTTGCCATCTTACCATTGCAATATTATTATCTCATGAAAATTGTATTGAAACCAATATCTCATACAGATTGCAATAAATCAAATTCACAATATAATTAGAAAAATGGGCTACAAGCAATCACCATGAACTTATGATGTTAATGAGGGTAGCTCACATTTCTAATTAAATTAGTCCACATACGAGACCCGAACCGAATTAGGACTAGGTCAGTTTTCTAACAAATTGCTCATAAAGAGTCTCCATTTATAAAATTCCACCACAGTTTGCCACTAAAAACTTTTGAATGATGCTAGATGTCACAACAACTAATCCAGAATTCATCCTTACAAAAATAAAATATTAATTATTTAAAATACAAAATTCTTAATGACATTTAAATGATAGACTAAACTTGCAAAATTCTTAATTAAACTGCATGGCCCTACAATTCTAGATTATTTGTAGGGACATGTAGCATCACTCAAAACTTTTATCCTGTCCTTGAGATGTCTAATGCCAATATTTCCTTCTTGAGTGAGAAGATATATTGTTTGCCATTTTTCCCAATGAGTTACATTTTTCTCACTTTCCTTCCCCATAAAAAATCAGAGAACATGGACTATATCATCTTTAAGATGAATGCACTAGGCTTCAGAGTCATCATAAGATAAATAGACATACTATATAAAACGTATCTGAGTAATATAATCCACCCATATGCCGAAAGATAATTGTATTTCCAACCATCCAATCTATCTTGAATCTTTTTTTTTGATAAATCTATATTTGTATTAATAATAAGTATTTACATAATTACACAATCTATTTTGAACCTTAACCGACTAGACTTTCCTATCAAAATTCTAAACTTGAATCGCTTGAATTACAAATTCCTGAGGGTCGGCAAGGGATCTTGAATCTAGAATTCGATTGAATCGAAGATTACATTCTGCTTTTTTCCTTTGATTTTGTACCGGAACCATAGCTTAAATTGAATGGTTCGGGCGATATCATCAATCTTCATCTCTGTTCCTCTGAATTGTCGATTGTTCCTGACTTTCCACAACTGCCATATGGTGACGGCCCAGATGACGTACCATGCATTTTTATTGATGCCTGGCGGTTTGATATTGCTGAAATCTGGATCGTGCGATCCTTTTGTAGCTACTTCAGGTAAATGTAACCATTTCATGATTTCGTTCCAAACCTTCACTGACTCTGTGCATTCAACAAGAACATGATTTTTGGATTCTTGTTGCATGTCACATAGGGCATAGAGGATTGGTAGATCTTCAGCAATGATGAGCCTATTTTGGAGATTTTGTTTCGTCGGCAGCATATCTTGTTTTGACTGCCAATCGTGAATGGCCACTTTGACTGGTATATGTCTGTTCCACACTCTATTTAGTGCTTTGATCATTTCTGCATTGTGTGTTCGGGCTTGAGTGTTGATGATTATGTTATAACGTATCTTGATCATCGTGAATAGCTGTTAGTTCATCAAATTTTGCCATTTTTCATAGCCATATGAAGTTCCATATGTTGCCTTCCTAGCTTCCATGTTGAGCGATTGTGTAATCTTTGGTTTTTAATTTTTTTTGAATAGTCTGGGGAATTTGTGTGATCGGCACAAATCCCCACCCATATATCAGATCAGAATTTGGTCAGTTGTCCATTGCCCACGCAAATCTCCCATTGTGTTTGGAACCATGGTTCTCCGAGTGCTTCTTGCATGTCCTGCCACTAGTAGGATTGAGATCTGGTCCCTCTTGTCCTTCCTCTTTGTTTGATTTGTGTTGTGTTTTCTGCTTGTAGCTCTCTCAATCCTCCAATTTTTAAAACTCCTCTGCTTCCATACTTTGATCTGAGAATGATAATCCATAAGTTATTTTCCTGCAAAAGAATTCATGCTCCCCATTTGCTTAGTAATGCTTTGTTAAAAGCATGTAAATCTTTTATGCCCGTCCTCCCATTTTCCTTAGGTGTTGCTATCTTTTTTCATGAAACCCAGTGAATTTTCTTGCTGTCTTTTGGTTCACCCCTAAAAAATTCCATAAAGATTTTGTGTAGTAGGTTTAGCGAAATCCTAGGGGCCCTTAGGTACGACAGATAGTAGCATGGAAGTGCTGAAAGAACTGAATTAATAAGAACCGTTCTACCTCTAACAGAAAGTATTCTATTTTACCACCTTTCAAGCCTATTTTCACTTTTTGGATAACTGGCTTCCAAGTTGTGCTCCTCCAATGATTTACCCGACAGGAAGACCCAAATATATGAAAGGAATCCTATCTATTATGCAATTTAGGAAGAAAGCCATGTCTTCAAGTTTCTGTTCAGAAACATTTATTCCAAAAATTTTGCTTTTCTAAAAATTTATCTTCAAGCTTGATAATAGTTCGAAACTCCTCAAGATTGCCTTAAATTCCCTTATATTTTTTCATGATGCATACCCAAAAAGAATGGTATCATCTTCAAATTGTAGGTGAGTGAGGGGAATCTTATCTCTACCAATTAGTATGGGGTCTATGAGATTTAAAAATACTGCTTTCCTTATTAGAGTTGTCAATCCTTCTACAACTATCAAAAACAGGAAAGGTGATAATGAATCACCATGCCTGAGTCCACAGGATGGGTAGAAGATGCCTGATGGGCTTCTATTGATCAGAACTGTCGTGGATGCTGATGTAAGGCATTCCCTGATCCATTTCCTTATTTGATACGACAATCCCAGTTCATTCGCCATGTTATTTAAGAAATTCCAGTGCCAGGTAAGTCTGTGGATATCTTCTTCTAACCATTTGTCCCACTAGAAGCTTATGTGACATTCATCTATTTTCTATCTCATATTATGTGTCATTGCATTTTGAATAGACACCAACCGCCTCAAGGTGTGTGAATTATTTGGTCTATCCATTTACTTATAAAAAAATCAGTCTATCCATTACGTTGTTGCCACCTTACCATTGCAATATTATTATCTCATGAAAATTATGTTGAAACCAATATCTCATACCGATTGCAACAAGTCAAATTCACAACATAATTAGGAAATTTGGCTACAAGCAATCACCATTAGCTAATGGTGTTAATGATGGTAGCTCACCTTTCTAATTAAATTAGTCTGCATACGGTGACTGAACCGAATTAGGACCGGGTCCATTTTCTAATAAATTGCGCATAAAGAGTCTCCATTTATAAAATTCCTCCACAGTTTGCCACTAATGCCAAGATTTCCTTCTTGAGTGAGAAGCAATGTTCGAGAAAGTGTTGGGCGACCCTGAGCCATTTCGAACCGCCCAACGCCCAGGCCGCTTCGGCGGCACATAGCCGCTTGGGCAAAATGTCATTTTTTGGGAAAAAATATTTTCTAAATAGAAAACGGTCGCCCAGGCGGCTGGTCCGCCCAGCTCACCGCCCTGCCCAAAGGGGGGCAGTTTTGAGAGTGTGGCTGCCTAGGTGGTGCCTAAGCGACATAGGCAGCCACATTCTAGAACCTTGGTGAGATGACATACCGTTTGCCATTTTCTAATGAGTTTCATTTTTCCCTCTTTCCTTCCCTATAAAAAATCAGAGAACATGGATTATATCATCTTTAAGATGGATGCACTAGGCTTCAGAGTCATCATAAGGTAAATAGACATATGATAGGACAAATGTATGTCACACTAATGTGCAAGTATACACCGTCGTACAAGTAGTAAACCTTGAATAAGAAAGGGTCATTTCCCAAGAAAGTAGGTCTTAAACATGCTTCGTTCACAATCAATCTCAGAGTAACCAAACAATAAGGTTTGAATTAAACTAAAGACAGAATGTAAATGAACTAATCTATCACTAATCTAACACAAACCTAATTGCAAAATGTAACCTAAATGGTGTCACTACCATTCAAGTCACTGCACGAATACAGAATGCAAAGGGTATCGAACCTAATTGCAGAATGTAGACCTCAATGAGTGGATTTCATCGGGCTTACCCTCCACCAGTCGTGTATTGGTGACATTGAGTTCATAAACATGACTATCTCTAAATGTGGCACCAAGAATTAGGGGTAAAGACCCCAAGGACGATGGTGTTAGCGTGCCCTGTATAGGAATCTACCCTTGTGAGCTAGTTTCCGGATAGATTCACTTACATAAATGAAGAACTCGTGCATAAGAACTCATTCAAATGGAAAGCAAGCACATTCATAATGAAAATAACAAGTTAGAACATGAAATATATAAATAGTTCATAAATGTCTACATAGTGGCTCAACCGAATCCCAAGCTTACAAGATTAGCTCATGCTTAGGGTATGAGCTTGAGAACAAGCTAGATAAACACAAGATAAAGTCATAATCATAATGAAATAAAGCTAAATCCAAGCTTTCTCCCCTTTTCAAATCTAAGTCTTCTCCTCTCCCCTTCGTGCTCTTCAATACCCTAAGGTATTTCTCCTCCTCCTTGTGACCTTGGCTCCGCTCTTGAGCTTCTTGGTTCAACCACCCAAGGTTCCCTCTTTTTGGATGAGAGATATGATATGTTTTTTTGAGAAATTGGAAAGTGGCCGAATGTATACTTCTTTTTCTTCTCACGGATGGAGGGAAAAAATTGATAGGTGAGAGTTTCCAAAATATCTTTTGGGGAAATGTATCTCTCTTCTCTTGGAAGCTTCAAATCTTCTCTCCATCTCTTTGTGTGGCCAAACATCCGTATGTATGTATTTGGTCAAAGAATTCAACTTTTAGTCACCTTTGTTGAATGAGTCAACTTCTTCATTCCTTTTGTAATTTGGCTTTTATAAATGAAGAAGATGTGACCTCTTCCTAGCCACACAATAACTTGTATGCATTTGTAACATACGGATGTGCTCTTTTATTCCTTGAGTAATAATCTTCACTTGAATAATTAAGTCTCCAAATGTGTGTAGCTTAAGTGAAAGATTATGTACTTTGTCCATTGTTGCACTTTGATCTTCACATGTCCATATCATGCCAAAATGTGCATGAAATGAGTATAAATCCTGCAAAATACGAACATGTGCCTCTTTTCCCCAAGTTAGCTCAACTAATCAATACTTTGGACATAATCTAAGTGTTGAGGGCATAAAATGGTATGAAATCATGCATGAAATAAGCTCCAAATAGGGGTTTATCAAACACCCCAAACTTAAACCATGTTTGTCCCCAAGCATAAACTAGATGCAAACAACCAGAGATGAAATCCAATAAGCATGTATGCATGAATAAAATGAGATAGTGAAAACATTATGCATTGTGTAGATGAATTTGGTTTTAAGAATGGCTTGAAGCAAGACATCAACATGCACCTAAATGGATCAAATGAGCAGTAGGCTATCAATGCTAAACAAGAGAGAGATCAAATGGGCAGTATACTATCACTGTGATACGCAAGAGAACTCAAATAAAGGGGAGGCGCTATATAAAATCAAGCGGAGATCAAAAGCGCATCACTACACATACTATGAGTATATGATCACTAGCTACTCCTAATATGTCCTTTTTAGCTTATCTTTACTTCTCTAGGGATCAACTAAGCTCTTCATTCTCTCCCACATAGCTTAGTGCACGAGTTTTGCAACTATCTCAAGCTAAGCCTCAATTCCATCTCACTCTTTCTTTTAGGGATAGTGTATAGGTGAGGGCTCCTCTCATGATGGAATTGGAAAGAATAAATGACCTCTCATTTTTTGCTTGCATAAAACGTGGACATACTGCTTGTGTCTAATCTGAGTGAGAGATCAAAGCAATCAACCGCTCCTAACTCCTCCTTTCAATGCATCAAACTATTTCTTCTTTATTCTTTAAACTTCTTTTCAATTTGATTTGTAACTCAGCTCTTCTTGTGTTGGCTGAATTTTGGGCTTCCTCGATTTGCTCCAAGTCTCCTTTAGCTTTGTATGATTGGACATGGACCTCTATTTGACCAGCAAGAGGGATTCAGAGAATTTTTGCTCGATAGCTTTGCTTTTTAGGTGTGCCCCTGATCTTCTTATTTTGAGATCTCTTGTCTTTCTTTCTTCTTCTTTGCTCAAGCTTTCTAACTTCTTTCTTCAGCCTTGTTCAAATGTTTGCCTTTGCTGGTTCATCACTTCTGATCATCGTGTGTCAAGAGCAGGTATACTAAGATCAACTCACTCAGACCAAACTAGAAGCTGTTTCACTCCCTTCCCTCAGAAACATTGATAAGGAAACTCAACTTCGGGTGTTACTCAGCTCATGCACTACTTCCTTTCAAACCCGTGAAGAACCTAGCTTTCTCATCCAAATAGGAATCAATAACTACTCAGGCCACAAATAGAAAGCATGCAAAGTTAACAAGTAACAATCAGAACGTGTAATGAGCATAAGTAAGGTGATCAAAAGAATCAAGGGAATAGGCATGGATCAAGATCAGCATGGTAAATCATATGTCAAAATCAAGTAAAGGAGTTCAAGCAAAAAATTTAGCTCAAAGCTCAGAATGAATCAAATGGCCACAAGATCAATAGCTCAAAAATAGATAATCAATAGAAATGGTACGCTTCACCCCACCCCACAATTAAACTCATGCATGTCTTCAAGCATGGGCAACAATCATAGAGACTATGAAAATAGAGGGATGAAGCAATACAACCTGGGAGCTATGCTGAAATCTTGAAATCCAATAACTCTTGAATGGCTTGAACACCTTACTTGAAGCTTTCTTTTGGATCTTGCCTCGACTTATCTGCAATTCTCACAAAAATGAAGTTAGAAAACTATAAGAAGAACCTAAAACATAAATGAAAATATATAAAACTTGGATTGCTTCCCAAGAAACTCT
The DNA here is from genome assembly GCA_025802335.1 of Pinguicula primuliflora. NCBI lineage: Eukaryota > Viridiplantae > Streptophyta > Magnoliopsida > Lamiales > Lentibulariaceae > Pinguicula > Pinguicula primuliflora. Next base: position 7,453 of record JAOYMZ010081771.1, read on the forward strand.
AGATTTATAGTCTCTAGATAGACTTTCTTCACGTGAGCTCATCCCACATCCAAAAAGTGTTTAGTCATCCAAATTTTCACCGAAGTGGAAAGTTGCCCTCTACTTGCAGGTAGTGGCTTTTTGTTCAAATCTTTGGCTTGCAAGAACAATTTTGAGCTTGGAAGAGGGTGTACTTTCTTTCTTTCCATCATCCTGGGCAGCAATGCCTTGCTTTCACTCGGCCACACTTCATACCTGGCATTGCAGGTCTTTGGGTAACATCAAGTGGTTTGCTTAATAAACATGTGGTCAGGGTATTTTGGATGTACCCCAACTATGTAGATAACACTTCTTGCAGTCCCTCAATAACCTTGCACTGCTCTGTCTCAGTCATGGCAGGATGTACCTCAGGAATCTCATCCTCAGCTGTCAGCTTGAGCTCATTCATGCTTAGCTGATGGAGGGCTTCTAACATTTCCTGCCAACAATTAAGGGCCAAAGTATCAAGCAAGGAGCAAACTTGATCATAGCTGAGATGCATGAAAGGGCAACCAGCTGCAATTGCCACATCTCTTTTTGACTTGGGCTGCAAACCCACGTAGAATGTCTCAATCTGACTCCCATATGGAAGTCCATGGTAACGCTAACTCCTCAACAACTCTTTAAACCGAACCAAAGCCTCAAAAATTGTCTAGTGATCTCTCTGCCAGAAATAAAATAGCACGTCTATGCTCATGGCAGTACCTACAATCTGCAACATCAAACCAAGATAAAGAAAAAAATAAAAATAGAAATAAAAAGGTTAATAAAGAAATATAATTGCGGACTTACCATGTAAAGGGAAGCTACTCTCCGGAAATGGCGCCAAAAACTTGATGAAATAAATGTATGTCATACTAATGTGCAAGTATATACAGTTGTACAAGTAGTTAACCTTGGATAAGCAAGGGTTTTCTCTCAAGGAAGTAGGTCTTAAACACGTTTCGTTCACAATCAATCTCAGAATAACCAAACAACAAGATTTGAATTAAACTAAAGATAGAATATAATTAACTAATTTATCACTAATCTAACACAAACCTAATTGCGGAATGTAATCTAAATGATGTCACTACCATTCAAGTCACTACACGAATACAGAATGCAAAGGGTATCAAATCACACTCGGAAGAGAGATCAGCTCAAGACAAGGTATCTTGCCCCGCTATGTAAACATAACAACCTATCCATACACACATGCTCAGATTGTATCAATCACATCACGAGATTCAAATGCAACCAAAACTCACGATCAAGACAGTAGCTACTCTAGACCTCAACGAGTGGATTTCATCAGGCTTACCCTCCACCACCCGTGTATTAGTGACGAGAAATGATATGTCACACTCCTCCCAATACACACACTCCACACTCCCATCTCACATGGGAGTGGGCCCCCCACACACCACTAGTGCGTGTGGGACCCACTCCCATGTGAGATGGGAGTGTGGAGTGTGTGTGTTGGGAGGAGTGATGTATATCAAAATTCATCAGTGACATTGAGTTCATTAACATGACTATCTCTATATGTGGCACCAACAGTTAGGGATAAAGACCCCAAGGACGATGGTGTTAGCGTACTCAGTGTAGAAATCTATCCTTGTGAGCTAGTTTCCGGATAGATTCACCACATAAATGAAGAACTCGTGCACAAGAACTCATTCAAATGGAAAGCAAACATATTCATAATGAAATTAACAAGTTAGAACATGAAATATATAAATAGTTTATTAATGTCAATATAGTGGTGCTCAACCGAGTCCCAAGCTTACAAGATTAGCCCATGCTTAGGGCATGAGCTTGAGAACAAGCTAGATAAACACAAGATAAAGCCATAATCATAATGAAATAAAGCTAAATCCAAGCCTTCTCCCTTGTTCAAATTTAAGTCTTCTCCTCTCCCATTCGTGCTCTTCAATACCCGAAGGTATTTCTCCTCCTCGTGGCATTGACTCCTCTCTTGAGCTTCTTGGTTCAACCACCCTAAGGTTCCCTCTTTTTGGATGAGAGATATGTTTTTTTGGGGGGAAATTGGGAAGTGGCCGAATGTATACTTCTTTTTCTTCTCACAGATGGAGAGAGAAAAATTGGTAGGTGAGAGTTTCCAAAATATCTTTTGGGGAAATGTGTCTCTCCTCTCTTAGAAGCTTCAAATCTTCTCTCCTTTTTGTGTGACCAAACATCCCTATGTATGTTTTGGTCAAAGAATTCAACCTTTAGCCACCTTTGTTGAATGAGTCAACTTCTTCATTCCTTTTGTAATTTGGCTTTTATAAATGAAGAAGATGTGGCCTCTTTCTAGCCACATAATAACTTGTGTGCATTTGTAACATACTGATGTGCTCTTTTATTCCTTGAGTAATAATCTTCACTTGAATAATTAAGTCTCCAAATGTGTGTAGCTTAAGTGAAGGATTATGTACTTTATCCATTGTTGCACTTTGATCTTCACATGTCCATATCATGCCAAAATGTGCATGAAATGAGTATAAATTTTGCAAAATACGAACATGTGTTTCTTTTCCTCAAGTTAGCTCAAATAATCAATATTTAGGGCATAATCTAAGTGTTGAGGGCATAAAATGGTATGAAATCATGCATGAAATAAGCTCCCAATGGGGGCTTATCAACATACTATTTGAAACGTGTCTGGGTAATATAATCCGACCACTTGCCAAAAGATAATTGTATTTCCAACCCTCCAATCTATCTTGGATCTTACATATCACTATCAGAGGATAAAAGAGAGCGGATGTTTTCTCCCACTCTAGAGAGGGCATCCCATATATGTTATTGCTAAATCACCTATACGCATACATGTTATATTCTTAACACCTGAATGCTTTTAGAAGAGGCTTTTCCATAAATTATAAAGGTATACTTCTGGATGTTAATCTTTTGGATGTTAGTACTACTATTTAATATTTTCCCCGCAACACTTGAGGCAATCAATCCACAAGACTATCATATTCTTTAACCACATTTATAAAGAGCATAACAGAGAAGTACATTCTGTATTTTCTGAGTCCACAAAGTTTGGTACCCTACCATCAGAGGGAAGTACACTGTCAAATACACAAGTAGGATCATTTGGGTTTAGCAGAGTGTGTGATGTAATAACTTGCATTTCTTTACCTTCTAAAATGACTATCTAACTACATTAACCTCGGATTGTCCTGAACACATTCCTTGCGCCTCTACAAGTCATTATGTTATGCTCATCTTGTAAACATAAGCACACAGGTTGCCGCATCCAATCACTCATGGTGCAGGGGTAAAGTTGAAACTTTCTAGAATTTATCCAATATCAGAGTTGGACTTTGACCATCTCGACTACATTCGACATCCCAGGCTCAACGAACTGAACACAATTTCTTTCTTTCCACATGAGCTCGAGACCCGATTAATGGGTCAAGCCAGATTTCTATAGTATTTGTGACCTATTGTGGATAATTTCCTCTATATCCTCTAAGGTCAGGAAATTGAAAGGATTCGAAGGATTAGAATACATACCCGAGGGGCCATTGCCCAAAATTTTGGAATTGAACGTGGTTCTGGATTAATTCACGAAAGCTACAACCACCGGCAAGCATCATGACCGATTAAATTCAGCACCCTGCAATTTTGTTTCGAGCATGTACTTAGCTTTGCAAATATTTTTAACTTAGATTAGCTAGAATCTTAATTTTGAGTCCTAACTCTAGACTTACAACTGTAAATATTTTAACATTTTATAATAGTGAAGGTCAATTACCCATAAAAAACCCTCCCATTTTTACCTATGAAGGAGCCAAATTGCTGCACGCAGGGCCGGCCCTGGGGTCCGGAATGCTCTAGCCGGCCCCCTAGCCGGATGACCCATTTAAAAAATAATAATAAATAAAATAAAATAAAACAAACTCAAAATACAATACATATTTTAGCACAATCCGAT
>JAOYMZ010081782.1:0-11403 GCA_025802335.1 Pinguicula primuliflora
ATCTTGTTATACATGGTCACAACAACGTATATGTTAGGAGATCTTACTAAGAATGGATTTGTGAAATTGGTTCATTGGGGAACTAGTGATCAGATGAAAGACATTGACCAAACCACTAAAGTTGGACACCTTCATTTGACTAACGGAGAAGCTTGGCATTTGCAAGAGATTAAACTGAAACTATCACTTTCAATTTAGGAGAGACATTATTGAGTTTGAACTAGTCTAAGAATTATTTTTTCTTCACGAATTCATGTTCTCCATTTCGGAAACGGTTCGGGCTAAACGGATTTTCCGTCCGGACTGGATCGTTTAGCCCATTTCGGAAAACGGGCAGATACGGGCAGGTTGGGTGTCGAAAACGGGTGATCCGGGCTTTATTCGTTTAACAAAACGAGCGGTCCGGATTTTTAATTCTGAAAATGGAGGGATACAGACTTTTATCGCGAATTTTTTTTAATTTATTTTCCTTTACATTTCAAAAATGGATATTTCAATTTGTTATTCAGTATTTCAAAAATCAATAATAATTTTAACGTTTTCTTTTTATCCCAAACAGCGGTGGTTGGCAAAGACTTCATCGCTCGAGACATCGCCTTTAGGAACATCGCCGGCGCCGCACAGCAACAGGCAGTGGCCTTCCGCTCCGGCTCCGACCAATCTGTCTTCTATCGTTGCTCCTTCGACGCATTCCAAGACACGCTCTACACCCACTTCAACCGTCAATTCTACGGTGAGTGTGACATCTACAGCACCATCGATTTCATATTCGGCAACTCCGCCGCTGTCTTCCATAACTGCAACATCCTACCACGTTAGCCCCAGCCCGACCATTTCGTCACGCTCACAGCTTAAGGGAAAATTGATCCGAACCAGAACACCGGGATCTCGATCCAGCAGTGAGTGGTCCACGCTCAGCCCATTCGGGATTTTGGCCATTTTTTTTATTAAACGGGCGGATACAGATTGGCTAAGCTCAGTAGCGGATCCATAAAAATATGAAGGAAGGGCACAATATCAATATCACGTACATAATTTTTCAAAAACATATGAATAATTATTAATATTTAAATGATATAAATAAAACTAAGTACACTAAATTGAGATGTTTTTAGATTCTTTATATTGTTTTTTAAGAAAGAAAGATTTTATTAATGATTAAAAATGGTGTCAAACACCTACATATCAACTCCTAACTATTCCAACTAATTTTTTTGATATTGTTGGAGTCATATAAAAGAAAAAACTATTTGTTCAAAAAATATTTGTTATTTGATGGTAGCCATAATAGTTATGATAAGAAAAAAATACATCTTAAATAGTCTTGAATTTACGAAAAGAGACCTAAGATTTTGGATATTCCCATAAAATCAAACCAAACCATACAAAATAAAATCATATCATAAAAAATAAATTCTTAGATAAAATTACATCAATATTATGGTATAATCATATCATAGTCAATCAATATAAATTAAAATCAATAAATATTTTAAAATTAAGAACTTTGAAGAAACATTATTATATTTTATTTATATACATACTAAAAAAATCAATAGTTTTAATAAGAATTAATTGTATTATATATTAAAAAAGAGAAACTCTAAATGTACAAACAACAGACCGAACAAACACACGGAATGGGAATGAAAGGACTAAATAACCACCGAGTTTGGAGTGTGTTGCTGTGCTTAGTTGAGGACAAATTTGTCATTTCATTGCAATTCGGTTTAAAATTCGGTTTATTGTTTGTACGTGAAGCAGCGCTCATTAAAAAAATGTAGTGAGGATGAAATTTTTTAGGGGGGGCACGTGACCCCCCCTTGTCCCATGTAAATCCGCCGCTGCACATACCCATCCAATAAATTTTGAAAAATTAACGTATCCGACGGAAACAATGAGCTTGAAGAACAATTCAGAACAATGAATTTCCCGAAGATACATAACCATGAACTTAAAGAACGATCCAGACAAATAAAGAACAATGAACTTTCCGCCCGTACAAATAAAAAACGAACAAATAAATAATTACCGTTCACATATCTTGAAAACCGAACGTTTTGAACGATCAAGAAAGACGAAATAAAGAAATATTCACAAATTTATGTATCTAATTTCGAATGCTTATCCAGACGATCAGTCGCGGATGTAGGATTTTTCAAGGGGGTCGATTCTTGTGTGTGTGTAAAAAACATAATAACTATTGTTTGTTGGAAAATTCGGAAGAGTAGAGATATTGATAGTATTAAATTTATCAAGAATGAGAAAGGAAAAACCCTTTTCTCAGAGGGAGATATAAGAGAAAGGTGGGAACAATACTTTAGTGAATATAGTAGCTGTGCAGGGGATGGGGAGGTGCACCGACCCATAAATCAGGGCGTGGTTAAGCAAATATCGACAGGGGAAGTGAAGGAAGCCCTTAGTAAGATGAGAGGTGTGAAAATGCTAGGGATGGACAACATACCGATTGAAGTATGGAATTGCTTAGGAAACATAGAAATTATGTGGCTAATGATACTTTTTAACATTATCCTGACGACCGGAAAGATGCCTGAGGAGTGGCGAAGTAGCGTAGAAGTTCCACTCTATAAGAACAAAGGGGATGTGCAACAATGTGGCAATTATCGGAGTATTAAACTCTTAAGTCACACTATGAAATTGTGTAAGAGAGTTATTGAACTTAGACTACGGGGAATAGTGCAAGTGAAGGAGAACTAATTTGGTTTTATGCTAGGGAGATCGACAATGGAAGCAATCCATCTCATCAGACGACTAATGGAGAAATACCGGACACATAAGCGAAATTTCCATATGGTCTTTATAGACCTAGAGAAGGCATATGAAATTATATCACGTGAGGTTTTTTGGGAATGTTTAGAAACCAAGAATATCCCATGGATGATTGTTAAGGCTATACGAGATCTCTATGAGGGTGTGAAGACTGGTATGCGGACCCAGTGTGAGAAACAAAGTATTTTTTAGTGGATATAGGATTGCATCAAGGGTCAGCACTGAGTTCGTTCCTTTTTGTGGTAATTATAGATGTGCTCTCTCAGGATCTACAGGATGAAGTACCATAGTGTATGTTGTTTGCGGACGATATTGTAGTGGCTGAGACGAAGGAGGAGGTCAACGTGAAGTTGGAGCATTGGAGAGAGATATTGGAGGCTAAGAGCCTCCGATTGAATCGCTCGAAGACGGAGTATATGGCATGCAATTTTGTCAATGAAACAGAGAAAAGTCGAATGGAAGTTATGATTGCGAACCAGACCCTCTAACTGAAAGATAATTTTAAATATCTAAGATCCATCATACAAAAGGATGGATGTGTGGAAGGCGACATTATCCATCGCTCAAGGTCGGATGGATTAAATGACGATCGGCTACTGGAGTGTTATGCGATCAAAAAGTCTCACTCAAGTTAAAGGGAAAATTTTATAAAACGATTATAAGACTAGCGATGCTCTATGGATCAGAGTGTTGGGCTATGAACCTTTCACATAGGTGGAAATTTGAAGTAGCGGAGATGCGGATGCTAAGATGGATGTGTTATCGCACGAGATTAGATAAGATTCCAAATGGAGTCTTTAGAGATATACTAGGTGTCGCATCTATAAGTGCCAAACTGAGGGAGCGTAGGTTACGATAATTTGGACATGTACGCAAATGGAGTTTGGATGAGCCAGTCAGGAGAGTCAAAGGATTATAAGTCGAAGGCCGAAGAGGGCGGGGGAGACCCAAGAGGACACGGGCTGAGCAGATTCGGTTAGATTTAATAGGATTAAACCTCTCCAAGGACATGACCTCTGATGGGACGAGTTAGAGATGTTATATTACTTTTAAAGATAAATAAGACTATATAGAGTAATTATTTGCGTATTGACCTCTAGACTGATAGGAATAAGTGGGACATACTAGTGAATAGGTCGCATCTAATTGTATTTCATCTAGTATGTGTCGAATGCAGTCATTTAGTTTGTTCGTTACTTGCGTAAGCATTTATTTATATCGGTATGTATGTAGTGCGTGGTTGGGATAAGTTGTATCTCAGATATATTTGTTTCTCCTTTATTATTATTATTATTTTTTGTATTATATTATTATTACTATTATTTTTATTATTATTGTTTTATTATTATTACTTTTTTTTCCGAGTTGGGGGTCTCCGCGGACACAATCTCTCCATCTACTTTAGGGGTGGGGGTATGATTGCGTACATCCTACCCTCCCTAGACCCTGCCTAAGGGCGGAATTTACTGGGTATGTTTGGTATTGTTTGTTAGAAAATATATGCATTTCATAAGGATTCCACTAATTTATGAAATAAAGAGTATTATGAAATGATATATTATATTTGGCTGAATGAAAATTGCTACCCAAAAGTTGTGACTTTTCCACTTTCAGTGTATAAGATATTATAGGGATAGAGGATATTGATGGGTGAATAAAGTGAGAAAATAGACACTTGTTGGTCCTTTAGTGACACTTGTTGGTCCTTTAGTGACACAAATTGGTCCTTATTTTTTGAAAACTCTTCATTGCACATGTATAAAAGGTTTCTACTCATGTTTGGAAAACACTAACAATCTTTTACTTGGATATATACACAAAATCACATTGAGTCTAGATTTTGGTATTGTGATTCTTCCGTTGGCGCTGTTTGTTTTGAAGTGCTTGGTGATAGAAGGAAGACATTATTCGAGTTCGCCAAAATAGCGCAACCGTGCTGGGCCTAGTTATTCGTACTCTGTTGTATCCTAAGAGATGAAAGTCCAAGATCTCAAGGTACCGAGGAGAGGACAAATTCGTTTTAATGAAATTGTGATTCTTAGGCCTTAGAGTAACTCTTATACTTTCCTACAATTTTTAAACTGTTATTTCCCTAACATCTACTTCTTGCAAGTTGTTTGGTGCAGGTTGTCTAACAAGCTTAAGGAAGTAGATTACTGCATGCAAGGAAAATATTACTCCGCACAATCTGAAAACGAAGTTGTTGTTTCCCTACGAAATTGCATATTTCTATTTGGTGCACAATTTCTAACAAACTTACAACGAATTATACTCTATTTTATTGGGGACTAACTGTTTTGTAGAATCGAATATGCAATGGATGAACATGAAAGAACAATGAATTTTGGTTTAATTTGATTCTTATATTATTCTTGAATGTCGTTATAATGGTAAAGAATATATGGTCTTGTGAATATGGAGTTCATTATAGATGCATGTCTAATTTGTTGGTTATATTTATATGAACATGTATGTTACATGATGGTGCATGTTCGGGAAATTACATGATTTGAAATCTGTGATGTTGATCTTGAGTCATGGTTGTCGGGAAAATCATGCATATCAGAACTTAAGCAATGCATGTCGGGAATTAAAATCATCAAACCAAACCAAACCAAACATACCCAGTATATCCCGCCCTTAGGCAGGGCCTGAGGAGGGTGGGATGTACGCAATTATACCCCCACCACTGGGGCGGGGAGATTGTTTCCGTGGAGACCCCCAGCTCAAAAAAATAAAAAAATTAAAAGTAATAATAATAAAATCACGCGTGTCGGGAATTAAAATCACGCATGTCGGAAATTGCATCTTATGTGTGATTGTCTAGTCGGGAATTGGCATCGGAAATTACAACTGTCGTGTGTTCCTTTCGTGAAAAAAGGAAATTTTGAAAAAAAAAAGGGAAATTTTGTGTGCTTTACATATAAATTACTTGATCTATTGTATTTATTATTTCCACCAATTATATATTAATTTCCAACTCAAAATTACTGTTCCTTGACTCCTCAGATGACATCTATTTCAAGGAGCCATAATGAAAAGCTAGAGAAATTTATTGGTTCTAACTTTGAGATTTGGCAACAAAAAACGTTGTTCTATTTCACGATGTTGAATCTTGCTGGATTCTTGAAAGAAGATCCTCCTACTGTTAGAGGGGATACCTTGGATGAACAATCCTTGAATGTAATTGATGCATGAGAACATTCTAAATTTCTCTATCGGAATTATATCTTGAATGGCTTGTCTAATACTTTATACACAGCATATAGTGGCAGAAAGACAGCTAAAGATTTATGGAATGACTTAGAGCAAAAATATAAATCTGATGATGTTGGTGCCAAATCCTTGAATTTTAAGATGATGGACACTACGACTGTTATAAGTCAAGTCCAAACGCTTCAGATGATTTTTCATGCGATTACCGCTGTAGGAATGATAATGAGTGAATCTATCTAAATTGGTTCGGTCATTGAGAAGTTACCCCCAGGAAGGGTAAACTTCAAGAACTATCTCAGACTGAAGAAAAAGGAAATGACCATGGAAGATCTCATTTTGAGACTTCGCATTGAAGAAGGCAATAAGATTTTCGATAAAAAGACATCAAATACTGTCAATGTAAATGCTGCCAAAGCTAATGTGGTTGAGCATGATATGGGTAAGTATAAGAAGTATAATCCTGGGTCTAAAGTGGGACCAAAAGGAAGAATTGTGAAGAAACCAAAGTTTCTTGATAAATGTCACAATTATGGAAAAGTTAGCCACAAGGCATCTAAGTATAGATTGCCTAAAAAGGAGCCGAGATAACCATAAAGTTAATGCCATGGATGAGTCTGGAGTAGATTTTTGTGCTATAATCTCTGAGGTAAACATGGAGGATATTAATCCTAAGGCATAGTACTTAGACACTGGAGCCCCAAGGCATCGATATGGATTGAAACTGCTTTCTCCGAGTTAACCATGAAAACTGGAGCAAAGGTCTATATGGGGAACCATACCACTTCTGATGTAGAGGAGATTAGAATTATTTTCCTTAAAATGACTTCGGGAAAAGAAGTCAAATTACAGAATGTTATGTAAGTGTCTGACTTGGGAAGGAATCTGATTTCTGGGACACTATTGAGTCAACATGGATTCAGAATGGTGCTCGAGTCCAACAAACCTATTTTGTCGAAACAAGGTATTTGTTTGGAAAATGGTATGTGTCTGATGACAACTTGTGGAAGATGAATATAATAGCTATTAAGACCCATGTTAATGGAAATGCTACTACTTCTTCTGTCTATAAGATTGAGTCATCTAATCTATGGGGCAGTAGATTGGGACATGTTAATTATGATACATTGTTTAGATTAATTAAACTCAATCACATATCTGACTTCAATATAGATTCCAAACACAAATGTGAAACTTGTGTAGAGGCAATGATGACAAGATCATCATTCCAATCAGTTGAAAGGAAAACTGAGCCCCTGTAATTAATTCACATTGTGTATGTGACCAAATAAGAGGTTGTAACAAATACTTCATTACTTTCATCGACGACAATATAAGGTATTGTTATGTGTATTTGATGAAAAGTAAAGATGAGGCTATAGAGAAATTTATTCTCTATAAGCAAGAAGTAGAAAATCAACTTAATAAGAAAATTAAGATGGTTCGAAGTGACGGTAGTGGTGAATACGTAGAATCATTTGGTATATTTTGTGTCCAACATGGAATAATTCATGAGGTCACTGTCCTTTATTCCCCACAATCTAATGAGATTGCGAAAAGGAAAAATAGAACCTTGAAAGAAATGATGAACTCAATATTAATCAGTTCAGGTCTGCCACAGAACATATGGGGAAAAGCTGTGCTATCAGCAAATTATCTTTTACATAAGGTACCCTATAAGAAAGTCGAAAAGACGCCCTAAGAATTGTACAAAGGAAGAATGCTTGCATCTAATACTTAAAATATGGGCGTGCCTTGCTAAGATTGCAAAATCGTTAGCAAAGAATATGAAAATAAGTCCTAAAATAGTGGATTGTATTTTCATTTGATACGCAAATCATAGTAGTGCATATCGATTTCTTGTATATGAATTTCAAAATCCTGATATTCATAAGAATACAATAATGGAATCGCAAAATACTTCGTTCTTTAAGGATGTATTTCCATACAAATCCAAAGTTGTTGCAGCAAGTTCTTCAAAAGAACTCTTAGATGACATTAGTTAAGAAGAACGTGAAGAAGCTGTAGAAATTCCTCAAGAGCCCAGACGTAGTAAAAGGGCAAGGATAGAAAAATATTTTGGATCCGATTTTCTAACCTATATGATTGAGGATGAACCTCGAACCTACAAAGAAGTCATAAATTCTACAGATGGTCCTTTATGAAAAGAAGCCATAAATGGAGAAATTGATTCCATTATGTATAACCATATTTGGGAACAAGTGGACCTTCCTCCCGGATGTAAACCATTAGGTTCCAAATGAGTTTTCAAATAGAAAATGAAAACAGATGGAACAATTGAAAACTATAAGGCTCAACCTGTAATCAAAGGATACGAGCAACAAGAAGGCTATGATTATTTTGATACGTATTCTCCAGTGTTGAGAATAAATTCAATAAGATTAATTTTAGCAATTGCTGCATTACGAAATCTTGAACTCCATCAAATGAATGTTAAAATTGCTTTTCTTAATGGAGATCTTGATGAAGAAATCTATATGGAACAACTTGAGGGTTATGTAGCTCCTGAACAAGAAAAGAAAGTTTGTAGACTTGTGAAGTCATTATATGGATTTAAAAAAGCACTGGCATGAAAAATTTGATCATTTTATGATAACATATGGGTACAAGATCAATGAGTGTGACAAATGTGTCTACGTGAAAACTACTGAAATAGGATATGTGATCCCGTGTCTGTATGTAGATGATATACTAGTTATCGGCAACAATGATCAAATGGTAAAATCTACCAAAGACTTGTTGAACTCAAAGTTTGATATGAAAGATATGGATTTGGCAGATTTAATTTTAGGAATTAAAATTATGAGATCGCCAAGTGGTATCATATTAAGCCAGCCAAACTATATTGACAAGATTCTTGACAAATTCAATAAAGATGACTCTAACTTGGCTAAAACTCTAATCGATACAAGTCAACATTTGTCAAAGAATAAAGAAATGTGCATTGCTCAAATAGAATATGCTAGAGTAATAGGCACTCTTATGTAGTTAAATAAGATGTATAGGACCATACATTGCCCATACAGTTGGTATATTGAGCAGATTCATGAGTAATCCAGGAAGTGATCACTGGAAAGCAGTCACTAGAGCACTGAGGTATCTAAGATATACACGTGATTATGGGCTACATTATACCACAGATCCCGGTGTGTTAGAAGAATACACTTATGCAAGTTGGATCTCAGATATACAAGAATCTAAAGCCACTAGTGGATATATTTTCACTATTGGAAGAGAAGCAATTTCTTGAAAATCAGCTAAACAGACCGTAATAATCAGATCCACGATGGAATCTAAGTTTGTGGTATTGAATAAATGTAGCGAAAAGGTTGAACGGTTACAAAGTTTTTTGAAAGATATTTCAGATTGGCCAAAATCGGTACCAGCAATATGTATACATTGCGATAACCATCTACAATGGTAGAGCCCATAATGTGGTATATAATGGCAAATCGAGATATATATGTCGTCGACATAATTCCGTTTGACAACTAATCTCAATAGGACTTATCACTATTGACTTTGTGAAGTCAAAGGATAACATTGTGAATCTGCTAGCCAAAGGGATAAACCAAGATCAAATTAAAAAGTCATCGGATGAATTGGTTTAAAGCCCATAAAAAAATAAGGTTGGTGCAAAAAAAACCTAACCTAGTTGACTGTAGATCCCAAGATTTAGGTTCAAATGGACAACCTACCTGTAACAACCTTGGTAGTTAACTGTCGAAGTAAACTTGAATGTGTCGGAGTAAACTCGAATATGTCAGAGTAAACTCGAATCTGTCGAGGTATACCTGGAATGCATTCCTAATGTCAAATGGTGCTATCCGAAGGAAAGGTTACCCACTTAGGCTTGTAATGATCCTTATACATCAGAAATCCGAGGGGAGTTGTCCGAACGGAGTAATGTGGGTTACTCTTAAGTAAGTGATCACCTATGTGAGAGAGAAAAGGGTCCGCTTCCAAGGAGAACTGTGGAAGCTAAATTCTCTAAAAATTCTCGCAGAACAAGGCAGATGTTCAGGCCAAAAATGGACATAAACCATGAGAACCATAATAGTGTGAGGAAGATATTTGTGCGAACTGTATTATTTGTTATCCTTTAATGAACGCAACATCCGAGGAGACTGTATTAAATCATTGACTACAGCTGGTCCACACCTCAACGCGATGATTAAATCAACTTCCCATCTTAATTCTTAAGTAAGCCTGAATTAAAGAGCACGCACACACATCTCGGACAGTGAATTCGTTCCTTTCACCGAAGTCGAGGCTCTGACGTTACGTATAAACTCAACCAAACGAGCAATCATTATTCAGCTGACCCTAAACTGATTTGCTCATGTGTGTATCATCCGACCATACGTGCTTTACACGGATAGGTTCAGAACGGTGCGTTGTATCCTGCGACCATACGTTCTCCACACCTTCCAAATGAAATGACTCTCTTGCCCTCCAAAGTGTCTTTCCACCTACTCCTATAGGCTGTATGTGTCTTTTCGTCTTCAATTATGCACCCCTTGCTAAGGGCGTCAGTCGGACAACGCGACCATACGTCTTCATAAGCGGCCTTTGCTTCAAAACTTCACCACACACATAATCAAGATGTCTGTCTTGCACCAAAATTCTTCTTCATCTGTTACGGACAGCAAACCGGAGGTAAATAGCCTCCCTACACCACAAGTGGATAAGGACGAACCTCAGGTGAACCTACTTTGTTGTTTTAAACACATTTATAGTCATGTTATTTACTATTGTTGGTCTATGTTTTAGGCCTCTGATATTGATTCCGATGCTACAGAGGTTGGTAGTCTGATAAAGGAGTGGTCCAACGACTCGAGTGATGATGGTGATCCTGAAGAGGACCTTTGGGGCGCTGAATATGCTGCGGATGATAATGAGGATGATGAGGATGATGAGGATGAGGATGAGGAAGAAGAAGATGACGGGGAGGAAGAAGAGGACGAGGTTGAGGATGATGAGGACGAGGAAGAAGAGGACGGGGAGGAGGAGGAGGAACAATAAGAGGAAGAAGAGGTGGAGAAGGAAGAGGAGGGGAAGAAGAGGAGGAGGAAGAAGGGATACTGGAATCTGACCCCCTAGTGGTCGCCGTTGCTCAGCGGGAGAGGGAAGAAAAACTGGAGGGACACTTTCAGAAATTGGACTTCATTCTGCAAGATTTGCAACCTCCATCCCCTCCAACACCTTCACCTCAATCTACATTGCCTGGAGGAGCCTCCGACTTCGGGTATGGGTCGACCCCATCCTCGGATGGAGATGCCATCCCCTCCCCCTCATATAATGACTCTGACTTGGACTTCTAGTGATGAATCATGTACTTTTGACACTCTTTTGTCCCATGTCATTACATATTTTTGC
>JAOYMZ010081793.1:0-11402 GCA_025802335.1 Pinguicula primuliflora
AAAATGCAGGAATCCATCCAAAAATCACTGGTTTGCACCAGGTTGCTGAAAATAGGCTCTTGTCCTGCATTTATACAGTTAAGCACGAAATGAGGTGTAAAAATAGATGTTTAGGTAAATAAATCAATGAAAACACATGTGAAATCAGCCTATAAAAATGTATATGAAATAGGCTCATCACATATCTCTCCCGTGATAACACAATCAGATCAGTCATACCACATAGGTAATGAAAGATTCACTTAACTGTTTTCCAATGAGTAGGTCCAGGTTACTTTGGTAACCACTCACCAGTCCAACCACGAAACAAATGTCTGGTCGTGTACATAAAATGGCATACATTAGACTTCCTATAGCACTTTCATAAGCAATTGTGTTTATCTCCTCCTTCTCTTTAACTATTTTGGGGCATTGCTCGAGGCTTAGTGTCAAACTCTTACCAACAGGAGTATCAATAGGTTTCGAGTTGTGCATCCTGAATTGCTCTAATATTTTGTTTGTTGAGACAGGCCCAACAATTTAGAATGATTTCTGCAAATCTCAACTCCTAGGACATACCTAGATTCACCCATATCCTTTATCTCGAAGACAATGGACAACTATTGTTTAATGGAGTTGATCTTTTTCATGTTGTTTCCGGCCAACAGGTCATTAACATATGGAAAATGAAATTAGATTCATTCCTTTGTCCTTAAGATATACACACAATGGTCCCATCAATCATGATGAAACCATACAACGTAATGGTATTATGAAATTAGAGGTACCATAATCTGGAAGACTCTTTTAAACCATACATGAATCTTTTAAGATGACACACTTGTCTTCTTTCACTGCTGAGACAAACCCGACAAGTTGATCCATGTAGATTTCTTCCTCAATAACTTCATTGAGAAAGATAGTCTTTACGTCCATTTGCTATAATTCGATATTCAAATGGACAACCATGGCCAAAAGTAGGCAAATAGAGACCATTTCACCACAAGAGAAAATGTCTTTTCGTAGTCAATATCCCCAAATTGGGTGAAGTCTTTCGCCACGAGTTGGGCTTTGAACTATTGAATAGTTCTTAAACCTCATTTGTTTTCATTGAGTCCATACATCCTTTATGGCACTAAGCTATTTTCACTATCGGGCTAGTCCATGTTCTAACGATAAGAGGTGAACTTTTATTCTTCGAAATGTACATAGAAGAACACATCTTCCTATATTCAAAAGTATCCTCTAGGAACTCATTCATCAAATGACAGGATTTTCAGCTACCATCGTTAAAGAGCCACTCCCACTAACCCCAAAGTCGGTGGAATTCATAACTATGTCTGTATTAGGTACAGAAGGTTGCTGATCAACTTGCCTATTCGATTGACCACTCCCACTAACGCGTTGGTCGGTGGAATTTGTAGTCTCATTAATTGAAGGTATTGGAGACTGTTGATGAAGACTGACCTCATTTGCATTTACACCTTTATTTTGGCAAGCTCGCACTTACAATATGCGTGAATTCCCGATCAAATTACCTATTTGAAGGGCCCACTCCCACTAACCCATTTGTCAGTGGAGCTCGCAGCCTCATTTGTGTTTGGCACAAAATGTTACTGAATAACTTGCCTATTCGGATGACTGATCTCACTAACCCGCTGGTCAGTGATATGTGCAGTCACGTTTGTAGAAGGTGTCATAGATTGCTCTTGAGGACCGACCTCATTAGCATTCTCGCCTTCGTTTGGCAAGTCCGCATTTACAGTATGCGGGATATCACTATCTTGGGTGTTTGGATGAAACATATCCTCCCCCACACCTCGAGATAGTGGCAGTCCTTCTTGTAACTCATACAATTGACCGCCCTGTCTAATGTCACCGATAGTTGGGAACTGATCCTCTAGAAACTCGACATTTCGACTGTCAATTTCAGTCATGCTACCATTGGAATGTTCGCCGAATAGTACATATCCCTTGGAATGTTCGGGGTAACATTCCAAATTTTGTCCTAAACCCTAAACCCTAAACAAAAGTCCTCTGTTTCATCAATTAGTGAACGAATCACTTAACTATCTTTTCAAACTCATATATATTAATCCACCATCCTCTAATTCACATGGAATAGAGTTCATAATACAAATATATTCCATTACTGGTCGACACGAATAGATTTTGTATTGGAGTCAGTTCATATGCAAGGTTCGAAATTTTGAATGTGAAATTCGGCCATATAATACATTTTTGGGCTTTTCATAGACAAAGTGCTGTAGAACATCACTTTTGTGTAGGAGAGACATACTCTTCCTTGCCAAGATGTTGCAGTTTAGCTTATTGCACTTATCAGAGAGTTCGACTATTATTCTTGTGTCCATTAAAATAAGTATATTCAAGAACATTAGGCACAATATTTATTTAGGTTTTTCTATAAAGCATTTTGATTAAGTATCGTGTTCAAAAACTTCAATAGACTCGTAATCATCACACTTTACATAATCAAAAATTTCAAAGAAAAAACTTAATGTCCACTCTTGAAACATATTCAAGCAAAGAACTCATGTAACCAACAAATGATACTTTTCGATTTAGTTCTTTGAATTAGAGCATTTTATAATTTGTCCATGCCAATACGTATTGACATAAATTATTAGTTAACATATAAAATTTCAAATTTTTTATAGCACATACCTATAAGACAAGTTTCGAATATATTAAAAGAATCTGTGTCATGTCACATTTACCCTTAATCGATTCGAAAATCACTCAGTTGGTAGGTACGTAGACCAACCTTCTAGACAATGATTTTGATTCTTCCTGAAGAACTCAGGTTTCTGGTGGGATCACAATGGTCCCTCTTAAATACCAGTCCTAGACAGCCTGACATGAGCACGATTAATGTGGATGTTCTCTTAACATTCAAATTTTATGGTCAACAGTGTTCACCATAAAATAATTTTATTAACACATATTCAATAAAGATGTTGTTGCATATAATTTTATTATCATTTGTTCTCTTTTATAATTATTCGAAACACATTTCAATAATAAAAGGAATTTACAACATACGACATGCTTGTAATGCGATAACACATAGTCAATTAAGCACTCTTTTATTATCAAATAGAACCTAATCGTGTATGCTAAGAATTTAAATTGCACATAACATAAATGAATTTTAATCATGCATACCTAGAATATTTAACATATAAATATTTCTAATCATGCATTTTTTTCATAATTTAATTAATAAATTAAAATGCATAAATTATTTACACATAAATAATACTTAAGCATACATTTTACAATTTAACAAATAAATTGACAAGAATTATTTAACACATAAATATATCCAAACCAACCATAATAAAAAAATAAATTCATTTAACACATAAATAAAAATAATTTTTTTATTTTATTCCGTGGATGGGCCGCTCGAAATTGCACCCAAGCCAACCAAAATTCCACATCCTTTTTTTTCCTTGGGCTGCTAGCAAAAACAAAAGAAAAGAAAAGAAAAGAAAAGAAGAGCCCAACATAATAATTTTTTTTAATGACACGGCCATTACATTACACGTTTAGAAGAAATAAAAGGGCTAACCAATTTAGGGTTTCGAAAAAAAACACTTCAGCTGCCGCCACCTTCACGATCGGGAGATGCACCATCGCGGTTGTTGTAATCCTTGCCCCAGCTGCCGTCGCCATCAAGCTGGAGTCCCCCATATCGTCGTCGGCCCGTGTGCAGAGAAACCCGACCACCTTATCCATTTTCCATCCGATTACACTACCGAAACTAAGGCACGTTACTGACATGTGCCACTCCCGGCCGCCAGAATACGTCAATTTCTTTCCAGATTCATAGATCCAGTTGACTTAGTGCCTTGCCCCGTTCGTGCGTTGATTTCGGAGGTGCGTAACTAACACGCGCCGCCCCGCGAGAAATCTGATAGGCTGGTACACGGCAGCGATTTCGATGCATGGCGAACATGCACCATTGGGGAGGCTCCTCTCCCGTGCACATAACGGACATGCGTGGCCGTGGCGGCAGTTCGGTGATCAGATTTTTACCGGAAAACACACAAAATAGATTCGATTAGTATCCAGAAAAATTTATTCGAACATAATCAACTAAAACCGGAATTTAGCTCTGATACCACTGTAAGATTGACTCGTAGATATCAGAATAAATCTGATATTTAAATATGAATACGAAATAGTACTTTTATAGCAAAAGTGTGGTGGATCGTAATATTCTGGTTGAGCAAATATTCAATCGGAGCTATCAGAGTCCCGTTGGTATACCACAACCCATAAATTCTCCTTCCATAATGATGAGGCAGCACTTCGAGAAAACTATTTAAAACTGGGTCTCGACATATGAGAATAAAATGTGGGTTTACATTAAGCGTCTATTAAGTTTTGAGAATCTCCTTATTTATAGGAGTAGACACGGGTCAAAACTCAATCAATGTAACAAGTATCTCAATTACAATTAAACACATTAATTGCAGTATAATTCTTAAATACATTTCGTCATAATTCATTAATGTCCAACAATGTGCAATGCAACCCCTGGGATGATTCCTAATCTTTTTTTCCAATTTGCATTCTCAAGAAAAATTTGGGAAGAAACATACCTTTGGATAATGGGAAGGCAGTCAACAACCCATTTCTCGGATGATCTCTGGGCAAACTTTGCCTTGCATATAAGTAAAATCAGTCTCAAACGGGATGCGGCATTGTGGAAGGCGGTATGGGCAACAGTACATTGGAAGCTGTGGATCTATATAAACCAAGTTATGTTCAATCAAAAAATTGAACAGCCGTATGAAATTCTGGCAAGGATCAAGGTTCATTTCTGGAATTTAGCAGGAAATCATACCTTAATCCACGGTTATACCATACTGGAATGGGAGCGATAGCCGATTTCGATTCACATGATACAATTTACATATGTTGAGGCTAAGCTGCAAGATCTGTTCTTGCGATTTCTGGTCTTTTGGCTGTTGAACTTCACCAATGTAACTCTGCAAATACTCTTCTTTTAATACAAATTAAATCTGACTTGCTAAAAAAAGAACTAGACTCTGGTTTGCAAATATTCAGAGCAAGGGTTGAAAAAAGCAAGGGTCTATTGGCTTGAACGGGTTCGCGTTTATGAACTCCACAGTTTTGGGTTCATACTTGAAATTAATTTTTCCCAAAGTCCCATTAATTATGATAACAATTTGAGGTGAGAAGATGGAGGATGCGCATCAATGTATTTTGTGAAATTATAAGGCCATAACATAATTTTTGACTATTTGGATGAATTGCATTTCAGGTTTAATAATGCAGAAATAAACAAAAGATAATGAATGACAAGAGGTTTAATGTGGTTCGGGAGAAATCCCTACGTCCACCGGAGGAAGACGACTACTCTTTTTTCTTATTCTTCTCGGTTTGATGGTGGTACATAAATGGGGATGAGGATGAGTCCCATGATCCCATGATTCCCTCAATCACCACCAATTAAGGGAATCCTAGATAAGGTAAGGATTTAAATATATCATTACCTTATTTACAACAATTTAAATCTCAACACTCTCCCTCAAGTTAGGTGATGGGTATCTGACACCTAACTTGGATAGTACATCATGAAAAGCAAGGCCATTTATGACTTTTGCCAGAATTTTCGCCGGTTGGTCTCCAAATCTCACAAATAGAAGTGTCACAACCTTGCCTTCGAGTTTTTCTTTGATAAAATGGTGATCGA
The DNA here is from genome assembly GCA_025802335.1 of Pinguicula primuliflora. NCBI lineage: Eukaryota > Viridiplantae > Streptophyta > Magnoliopsida > Lamiales > Lentibulariaceae > Pinguicula > Pinguicula primuliflora. The sequence continues at coordinate 5,729 of JAOYMZ010081793.1, forward strand.
TCTCAACATGTTTGGTATGGTCATGCTGGACTGGATTCTCGGATATGTGAATCGCAGCCCAAGAAGTCAGGGGAGAGTGATTCATATGACATTCTTGATCATGAGTCTACAATTGTGCCTCACGCACCATCGCTCCCACCAACTTCATCCACACTCCCATCTGCATCATCTCTTGTGCCACACGCACCAGTACTACCTAGTCCCGATCATGAGTCAAGTAGGTCGCCCACTCTGGAATACGATGACGATGGATTACAGTCAGACTTATTAGGGCCGCCACAGATGTCTCCTTTGATGGAATCTCCGGTAAGTACACTACTCCCTGACTCAGATGATTCTGTTGTGTCAACTGACCGTGATGCAGGATCCTAGCAACCTATTACTCCTGTTCAAGTCACTCTTCTGGCAATTCCTCAGTCACTCTTCTGGCAATTCCTCTAAATTCTGCCTCAGTACTTGATCTTGCTACCACCTTCTGCTTTTTGCTCCTCCATGTGACGAGATTACTTCCAACAAAGGTAAAGTAACCCGATGTGGATTGCCTATCCATAGAACTCCCGACCCAATTAGCATCAATGTATGCTTCAATCCTTAGATGTCCATGTCTTCCGTATAAGACACCAGTGTCAGGTGTCCCCTTTAGGTAGCGTAGTATCCTCAAGGCGGCTTCCATGTGAATCTTCTGGGGGTTGTGCATGAACTGACTCACAGCTCCCACTGCATAAGAGATATCTGGTCGCGTGTGTGCAAGATATATCAACTTTCCAACCAGATGTTTGTATTTGTTCTTGTCAGTTGGCTCAGCTCCCTCTACTATCCTCAATCCAAGATTAGACAGCATAGGTGTATTGACTGGTTTTCATTCAAGTAATCCTGTCTCAGCAAGAAGATCCAAAATGTACTTCGTCTGAGAAATATATATCCCCTGCTTGGATCGCACTACTTCAATACCCAAGAAATACTTTAACATTCTCAGATCCTTCATCTCAAACTCTCGGAACAAATTCTTCCTCAAATCTGCAATTTCCTCAACATCGTTTCCAGTAATAACCGTGTCATCAACATAGATAATAAGGCATGTGATACCTTGGGCTCGACGCTTCAGGAACAACGTGTGATCAGAATTACTCTACGAGTATCCACATTTCTTCATAACAACAGTGAACCTCCCAAGCCAAGCCCTAGGTGACTGCTTCAAACCATATAATGCTTTCTTTAGTCGGCACACCTCATAAAATCAAAAACTCAACAAGAAACCAGGTGGTGCGGCCATATATACTTCCTCAGCTAGATCACCATGCAAAAAAGCATTCTTCACATCGAATTGATTTAGATGTCAATCTAAATTTGTTGCGAGTGAGAATAAAACCCGAATAGCATCAAGTTTAGCCACAGGGAAGAAAGTCTCTTAGTAGTCTACTCCATATGTCTGAGTATATCCCTTTGCCACCAGCCGAGCTTTGAACCTCTCAATCGACCCATCTGCTTTCCTTTTGATAGTGAAAACCCAGCGACATCCAACAGTTTTCTTTCCTGGAGGTAGGTCACATACATCCCGTGTCTTGTTCTTCTTGAGATCACTCATCTCAACCTCCATAGCCTGTTTCCATTCCGGACCAGAGAGGAGATTATAACACCGATACCCCTTTTGGGATTTCCCGTAGCCAACGAACACACATCTCTCTGAACAAGGGTCAAATTTTGACCTGTGTACCTTAGGAACATGAACGTATACAGTACAACCAAATACTCAGGGAGTAACTGTCAACGGTGGAGGAAAATGAGCATAATCTGATAAAGACTGAATAGGGTTCGAAAATTCAAAATTTTGGTACGAAGCCGATTAGTTAAATATGTAGCAGTAGATACTGCTTCAGGCCAGAAAATTATGGAACTTTAGACTCCATCATAAGAGCTCGAGTAATTTCTAGCAAAAAACGATTTTTTCACTCGGCAACACCATTTTGTTGGGGAGAGTAAGAGCAAGTGGTTTGGTGTATCATCCCCTTTTCCAGAAAAAATTTCTCCATTTGGTGATTGACAAATTCCCCACCCCCCCTCCCACCAATGAATCGGGCGAAACTCGACCTGTCCCGAATCAGCATAAGAGATAAATGTGTCATCCTTCTTTTGAAAAATGGATGAACGTATCTTGCCCAACGAATTAGAATTCCGGGACAGAGTGAAGGCTAGATCTAAGTTATTTACCACTAATAGTCCCGGTCTTTCTTATCCAAGCGGCTGGCCGCATTTCTCCGAACCCCCCCGGTAATCAGACCTAAGAATCTGGATTTTGCTTTTGAACTAGGTGAGAATCATTTGATAAAATTGAGAAAATTTCTTAAAAACTTCAGATTTATGCCGAAGGAAATAAACCCAAGTCATCCTAAAACAATCACCAATAAACAGAATAAAATATCAAACTCCCTGTCCCCCAATAACAGGAGCAGGTCCCCAAACATTCGAATGTACTAGGAAAAAATAAGAAATGAATATCTATGACTTTTAGATAAAGCACATATTTCACAGTTCAAGGGAATAGTGGAAATTGGAGGGAACAACTTGCTAAGGTATTTGTCGGACGGATGACCCAGACTTCGATGCCACAACCAACTTTTAGAGGAGCTAGAGCCATGAGTCAAGAGTATCCTTCTCGGTACCGAATCCACTTCGTCAACGTAATACAAGACATCCTTTTCAGTGTCACGCTCATTTATCTTCCTCGAACGAATATCCTGTAACACACAGAAATTAGGGTACATCATAACCACACATTTAAGTTTTTTCGAGACATGGCTGATAGATAGTAACTTGTAAAATAATGAAGGCACATATAAACAATTTGATAACTGGATGGTAAGAGAGATAATGACAACACCGGCTTCTTTAACCGGAATAAATTCACCATTAGCAGTCTGGACTACTCTCTTGCTGGATTCTCTCATAGAGGGAATATTTGATGGATCATAGGTAATAGTGTCTGCGGTGTCGCAGTCAAAAATCCATTTACCCTGCTTCTTCTCAGAATCGTGCCCCTGCATGATGTTAGACACTGAAATTTCGACCAAAGGCCCAATTTCAACCTCATTTAATTCAAGTGACCCAATCCGAAAAAATTTAGGTCCAGAGGGCTGGAAACCAGGCCCAACTGATCTGGGAGCATTTTGTAATTTCCCAAAAGTTTTGGGGCCAAAAGAGTGAGGATCCTGTAGAGATTTTCCTACCTGAAATGCGAGGACCATTGTGCAAACTGGCAGAAGGATAAAAACATAACTTCGTAGCCTTACCCAATACATCAGCAGATCTGTTCTTCCCGTCTGTTGCTGCTTCTCGCCCATTTTTCTCTGCCTGCATTCCTGCACGTCCGACGTTTGCAACGACTGGAACGTCACCGTCGCTTCCTGCTTTCGGGTGATTCCCATCGGCAACTATAGATCGGCTATCACGGCGTCCCCTCTGTGAATTCTGGTGCGCCTTTAATTTCCTGCACTCAGATTTAATGTGCCCTAGAATTCCACAATACTCACATCGAACATTTGGGGACTGAAAGGATTATTTGGCCGTGAATCGGCCGTCTGATCGTCGTTTCGTCCAGTAATTGCCTTGATTTGGTGATTGAGACTACGGAATTCCAACTCCAAGCCGATGATCGCTGATGACGTTCTTAGTTACCAATCCTGTCCCAACGCCCGATGATGGATTCAGGGTGGTGTTTGCTATCGTGGAGTGTAGAATCACTCTCCGCGTGGCCTCCCTCCGGATGGTTGCATAAGCGACTTCAATTGAGGGCAGAGGTCTTTCCTTCAGAAGATCTCTAATAATAGGCTCATAGATGTTGTTTAGTCGGGACAGGAAGGAAAAAAGTCTGTGATCGTTCTGAATTTTGTTGAATTTGTCAATTTCACTTGCTGTCTCCATAGGGTTTGGTTGCCTTCGATCGATTTCAAGCCATAGTGCACTATAGTGACCGTAGTAATCCTCAATCTTGGTCTGTCCTTGGCTCAATCGATCGACTTTGGGGTTAGTGGGAGTGACTATTCCGACGATGTAGACGGACATTAATCGTGCCCATAAGATATAGTTATGGTTGTCGAGTTTGAACTCGATGACGGCCGAGCAATGGTCGTCTGATTCCTCTTTGGAGGAGGATGAATTCTGGGTAGATTGTTGCTCCAGAAACTTGCTGAACTGGGCAGCAAGGGTGCCATCAGATCCCTGAACGTCATGGTCTTATCTCACATGGTCTTCAGGACGTCGAAATTGTGTTTAGGTAGATGAAGAAGCCAGGTATAGAACCTGCTCTGATACCATGATAATGCGGAAATAAACGAAAGATTTTGTATGACAAGAGGTTTAACGTGGTTCGGGAGAAATCCCTACGTCCACGGGAGGAAGACGACTGCTCTTTTTTCTTATTCTTCTCAGTTTGATGGTGGTACATAAATAGGGATGAGGATGAGTCTCATGATCTCATGATTCCCTCAATCACCACCAATTAAGGGAATCTGAGATAAGGTAAGGATTTGAATATATCCTTACCTTATTTACAACAATTTAAATCTCGACAAGGTCCAATACTAGCAATTTTAAAAAAGCTCACGGGTCATAAGATTAGATTTTGTGACTCCGTTTTAATGATGTTATAGTAAAGAAGAAACTACAATGGCAAAAATTTTTGGCAGTGCCCAATTTTTTCATAAAAAATATAAGACCATAAAATAATTTCTGCCTTTAGTATGAATTGAATTTTAGGTCCAATATTATAAATTTGGAAGAAAAAAACTCACGGATCATAAGATTATATTTTGTGACTCTGTTTTAGTTATGTACTAGATATAACCCGTGGCTAAAGTCATTGTTCGTGTTACATAGCTAAAATATCTGCTACAATATGGAAGAAACATCTGAATTTAGAATTAGAAGACAATCGAACAATCGTCTTACTTTCGTCTTCTATCTTCCTGACAATTTTTCTTTAAAATGCATCTTCTCGCAAGAGTTAGGGATTTTAGGCGAAGGGGGTGATGCATCGATATAAATTTTGGATAAGAGAAGAGAATCCCATGAGAAAAGAAAAGGGGAATTCACTTAATATAATTTACTTAATTAAGATAGGTGATAAATGTAAAAGTGCTAATTCACTTAATACATCGCAAAAGTATAATTGAAATTGTGTTTTCTAATATATCTATATATAAAAACAAGGATGTTCAGCAAGTTCAAAATTTTACCTTAACACTTTAAAATGTCATTTGGACACTTTAAAGTGTGGTCTGGACACTTAAAATTCTCCACCATCAGTTCAAAATGATGATTTCCTTTTCTTACATGATTCTTCACCCCACTCGCCATTTCTTGCCCTCACCATGATCACCATTCTTCCCATCTTTTATCTTTTCTTCTTCAATTTCAGGCCATCAGATTGGAAACAAAAATGCAGTTTCTCTCTCCTGGTCGTCCCTCACCGTCTCTTCTGCATTCATGCCGCCAGTAAGTCCATTTTCTTCCACTTCAATGTCGCTCTCAATTAAATTGTCCACCCCTTCGTCTCTCCCAATATTTGCTGAATTCAATCTCTCTTCTGCATATTCATTCTGCACATTCGTCTCTTCGTCTATTCTCAAAACGAAGAGACGAATTCAATCGAATTCAATCGATGATCCCAATTCACTTC
>JAOYMZ010081804.1:0-11402 GCA_025802335.1 Pinguicula primuliflora
GTGATGTGTGATTAGTGACCCGAGCCCAAATGAGTTCAAGACATAGTTCACTCATGAGTTCAAGAGTTCAAGACATAGTTCACTCACTCACTGGGCCAGTATTGTAATCTCACCTCACAACTTGTCAATTCAAATCGAAAGATATTGACATTTAAGTATATGACTCTTCCTTATCCGGAGAAAGACTTTCCAAGTCATTTGTGGGAGATTCTAAGGTGAATGCCTTGGAAAGGCTATAACCTTATCCCATACCGGTTAGAGAAAATAGAATAGATAGGTATAAATACATTTACCCTCCTATAGATTTATGTAGAGTTGTTTAGGAGATGGGCTTGGCCCACATGCGCGCCGCCACCATCGCTCGGCCCGGTCTGGTCCACACTGCACCTGCCCAGCCTGGTCTAGTCTGGTCGTGCGTGTGTGTGTCGCAGTTTACCCTCTTTTTGGATCATGGAAAATTTTATTTTCTACGAAAATAAATTTTTTGATCTCTTTAACTTGCAAAGAAAGAAGTATTATCGTGGGCTAAGACGTGTATGCATTTTCGAGAAATGTTTGGGACTCTAAGAGATCGTGTTTAAGTGAGAAACAAACTCTTGTAATTCCTATCTATAAATATGATTGTCTTTTAGAGTTGAATACACATTTAAAAACAGAAGCCTTCTACACGAAAATATTTTTCTCTCCAAGTTTGAGCAAGGTTGGTGTCTTCTCCACCTTCCGACCATAAGTGCATGTGTTCGGGAGTTGCTGTGTGAACCTTTGGGAGCGACCATCATTCGTACAATTAGCATTTCGATTGTGCTGAATTCGCTTTCATAGCAGTGGTGACGGCCACAACACAGTCAAATAATGCTATTCTAAGAATTTTCGATAAGTTCTCGTTTTTCAGATAAATTGCAGTATATCTCCAACAACTCATTCCCTCAAATAATGCTATTCTAAGAGTTTGATGAAAAGTTGAAGATGCTCAGACACGAACTCCGTATATGGAATAAAACTATGTATGGAAATATTTTTGCTAATATCAAACAATCCGTAGTACGTATACTAGATTTGAGAGTCAAACCAGGAAAAGTGCTGATACGGTGCAATTGCATTTGGAACGAGCTAAGCTCACTAGAAACTTATTGGCAGATATGCTCTCAAAGGAGAAAGCCCGTGTGAAATGACAGAGATAGGGAATACTTCACATTTTCATCGGACAGTTAAAATCTGGAGGTATAAATCAACTAATGACACATGGAGGATGGAGTGTTCCCACATCAGTCTACGGGTTGTTTGTTATTGGATTATTACTGAGGTGGAAGTTACTGATACTTTGGGGAAATTCAGTAGTGGTAAAAGCCCGGGTCCTGATGGGTTTAATTACAAGTTCTTAAAACATTTCTGGCACTTGTTTAAGTCTGATATTCTGGACCTATTTGATAATTTCTGGAGTAATGGCAAATTGGTTGAAGGATTAAACTGCACAATGGTGGTTTTAGCTCCTAAATGCTCCTCCCTAAACACTATCAATGACTTTAGACCTATTTCAATGGTGCGATCTATTTATAAGTTGCTGTCCAAGGTGCTCTCTACTAGGTTAAACAAGGTCCTATCCAAAATTATTGCCCCTACACAGACAGGATTCATCTCTAAGAGATCTATCATGGATAACATTGTGTTGACTAATGAAGTGATCCACGAAGCCAAAGCAAAAAAGAAATCTTGCTCTATATTCAAGGTTGATTTCCAGAAGGCTTTTGACTCAATTAATTGACAGTATCTGTGGAATCTGATGGCATCAATGGGATTTAATAGCCAACGGATCTATTGGATGAGGGGATGTGTGGAATCTGCGTATATTTTTGTGTTGGTTAATGGAAGTTCTTGTGGTGAATTCAAAATGGGGAGAGGTCTCAGACAAGGAGACTCTCTTTCCCCCTACTGTTTGCAGTTGCTGCCGAAGGATTGCTTCTCCTACTCTCAAGAGCTACTGACTGTGGCAGCTTGAATGGTTATAGAATTGGTGATGATGAGATATGGATCACTCATCAGCAATTTCCTGATGACACAATCCTATTTGGAGATAGCTCTGTGGCTGATATTGTGACACTAAAGAGGATACTAAAGGTGTTTGAGCTAATCTCAGGATTGAAGGTGAATTACAAGAAGAGAAAACTATACTCTATCAACTTGAAAACAAATGTTCAAGCAATGCAGTGCAACATACTGAGATGCAAGGTAGACAAAATCCCTTTTGTGTACCTAGGAGTGCAAGTTGGAGCTAATACGAGGTTAACTAGGACTTGGAGCACAGTTCTGGACATATTAAAACAGAAGCTGATGGGCTGGGATAAATAGTATATCTCCTTTGGTGGACGGATAATATTGATTAAATTTGTTCTAGCATCTATCCCATTATACTACTTTTCAGTCTACAAAGCTCCAGAGGGGGTTCTAAAGCAGATGACACCTATAGGGTGAAAAGGCTGCAGGTTCTCGAAAAATAAAATGTATAGCTTGGAAAGTGGTATGCCAGCCAAAATCTAAAGGAGGGCTAAGCGTCAAATCCTTAAAACATTTCAATCTATCCTTATTGGGAAAATGGGGGTATTGCCTAATCAGTGAGGACTTTGGACTTTGGAAGCAAGCCATTCATTCTCTATACGGGCCACGAATTGCAAATGTAAAGCCCCAATCTTCAATATGGTGGAGAGATATATGCAAATATGTACTAGCAAGTGACTGGTTCAAAGAAAATATTGAGCATTCAGTGGTGAATGGTACATCCACAAGATTCTGGCTAGATACATGGCTGGGGGATAAAGTACCGGCTCAACAATTCCCTAACTTATACACCAATGTTATTGATAAAAATGCTTTGATCAGTGAAAAAGGTGATCCAGGGGATACCTGAAACTGGGCTTGGATCTGGAATCATCAATGTGCTAACGAAGAATCTCAGGAACTGCATAATATGTTGGCTCTTCTACTGTGGGCTCCCACTCCCTCAGTCAATGAAGACACCTGAAAATGGAAATTGGGGAACTGTTCATAATATCCTACAAGTTTAATATATGGCCTGATAAAAAATGATGAGGATGAAGTCCCAGAGAATAGCCTGGCAGCGGAAGTGTGGCAAAGATTCATACATGCTAAAGTCTCAGGTTTTGCTTGGAAAGTCTTACACAAGCGAATTCCCACTGCTGGAAACTTGATACGAAGGGGGATAAATGCTGCGAATCTGCAATGCGCATTGTGCCTGGTTGAACACGAGACTGTTGATCACCTCTTTTTGTCCTGCCCAATTGCAAGTGATGCCTGAAAGCTGTGCTTGGACTGGTCGGAGGTATCACGGTCACCGCCAGATAATTGGGATGACCTGGTTCACCTCTGCCAAATCCAAACATCCCGCGAGCAACCAAGAAAATATGGCCAGTGATCTGGCAACAAATTGTGTGGGAATTGTGGAAGATGGGGAACTCGGCAATATTCCGTCATGAAAATCCGTATGCAAGAATGGTGCTATCTCAGGTGCAATTGCGAAGCTGGTTAATCATCCGAGCAAATAATCAATTGGGCTTCCAGATTGGGTTGGTGGATTGGTGCACAAATTATATACATTGTATGACTGATCATAGATAAAATAGAAAGTAGAAGGTGGATGTAAATATGTAAATGCACATAAATGAAACTTCCTCACTTACCCAAAAAAAAAAATCAGAGACGGTTTAAATTTTAATATACCCCCCAAAAAAATTATACAAAATTTATAAGACAGGCTATTAATCGTGTACAATCGTCAATGAAAAGGTGAACCTGTGATTCAACCCGAATATACACATCCGCAAGTTTATTTCATCGGTAATGATAGGTGACTAACTTTTTGGACCAATTTTTTGATATCGTGGTTTTTGACTGCCGAAATAAAAAGGTAAGATCGGTTTTGGAATCCTAATGTCAAAACAATGTCAGAACTGGTCATGGATTCCGGTTTTGGCGACTTCGCTACCGAAAAAACTAAAATCCTATTAAATAAGTATTTTAAGAGCAACAAACTTAACCCAAACCTTAAACGGTGTGCTACGAATGTCAAAATAAAAGTTTAAGACCGATCCTAAATATATTTGACGTGAGCATTCCAAAACTGGTCTTACTTTTTTATTTCGACAGCAAAAAATTATAATATTAAAAAGTTGATCAAAAAGTTGGTTCTATTATGTTATAGATATAGTGATTGAAACAATTTTATAAGGATAAGACTTCTGTAACCGCCGGTCTTTACCTCAATATAAAGAGGATTACAGAGAATAACAGATACACGGTTTCACGCTCTTCTAATCTTTTCCTTTTCTTTCCTGCACAATTATTGACATCACAGCACGTTATCAGCAGGAATTGCTCTTCTCTATATCTTCTTCGGATCTGTCAAGATTCTTCAAGAGACATGATGGGGTATTTGAGAAACTGCGGATACGACGCGCAAATTTGTTTCGTTCCCTTTTGCGGCAACAACGTCTCTGCCGGAGTTTGACTTGTTAGAGGAAACAAATTGGATCTTGACTCTTGAAGAGGCGATAAGAAAATCTGCACATCAAAGAATTCTCTGCTCCTGTCAATGGCTGCCAGCACAAACCGATGGATAAGGCTCGAGGTTTACCCTTTGTTCGCATCCACTGATGTTGCTGTGGGAATCTGCATTTTTCAGCTGGTTTGCAATATCACAGGCAACCCTGAAGACAGAGCTGCGGGTGTATTGGATAATTTAGAAGAGGGCCGGAAGTACAAAGAGAATCCTCTCAGAAAATTGGTTCGCAACAAGAAGCTTGAGATCATGCCGAAACTCAAACAGCTTCTTCAGCGATCAGCAGACATAGATTATCCTTTTAAAATCAATCAAACATGGATATGATGATTCGCATTGTTGACATGAAATCTTGTTCGTGTCCACTGTTTAAGCCCTTGAACCAGCAGCAAACACTGATGCTTCCTTCGCAATATTCAAAGTGGAAGGCGGGGAGGGTTTCTTTGAAACCCTAGTTAGGTAATTTTTTTTTAAAATTTTAATAAAAGCTTTGAAAACAAATTGTGATAAAACTTTTAATGTGATAAATTCAGACATTAAAAGAGAAAACTTTATCGCAAAGAATGAGCCAAATAATTTAAATAAATAGAAAAAATTATTTTTATTGATATGTTAAATAAATTCAATTTTTAGCATGTATGTTTAGAATTTAATTATGATATCTTAATTGTCAATTTATTTGTTAAATTGTTGAATGCATGCCTAAGCATTATTTATGTGTTGAATAATTTAAGCATTTTAATTTATTAGTTAAATTATGAAAAATGCATGTTTAAAAATATTTATGTGTTAAATATTTTCAAAAATATAGGCATGTATGATTAGAATTTATTTATGTTATGTGCAATTTATATTCTTAGCATATATGATTAGGTTCTATTTGAGAACAAAACATGATTAATTGACTATGCGTTATTAAATTATAAGCACGTCGCATGTTTCATTCGCAATAAAGCTGAGTTATACACATGCTCCTATGCATTAGTTTATGGGTTTAAATCTCAAACCAAAGCTTAATAGCAAAGCTTTGAGCATAACTCAACAATAAAGCTACAAAAACAAAGCTCAAAATAAATATTTGAGCAAAACTCAACAACTAGGCTTAAAGCAAATCTAGAAGTAAAGCTTTGAGCATAACTCACTAGCAAAGCTCATAACCATAGCTCAGAAGCAAAGCTCAAAAGCAAACCTCAGAAGCAAAGCTTTAAAGCGCAGTTCTGAAGTACAGCTCTGAAGCGCAGCTCTGAAGAGCAGGTCAGAAGTGTAGCTTAGAAAGCACAGTTCAGAAAGCAAAGTTCAGAAAACAAAGCTCAAAAAACAAAGCTCAAAAAACAAAGCTTAAAAGCAAAGCTCCAAAAGCAAAACTAATAGAGAAAGCTTAAAATCAAAGCTCAGAAGAAAGCTCAATAGCAAAGCTCAAAAGCAAAGCTCAGAAGCAAAGTTCAGTAGCAAAACTTAAAGTAAAGCTAAAGTTTCAAAACAAAACTAAAAATAAAGCTTTAAAGCAAAACTGAAATGACATGATTGTCATTTTGATTATTTTATCTTCCTACTATTAGGGGGAGCCATACATATGCCTGAAGCACGAAAAGATATAATATGACATAATCAAGAATTATTTCTTCTTGATCAATGATATAATGAATGTGAACTAGTAGTTCAAAGGATAATTCATTTCCAGAATATTGCAAATCAATTACCAGATGCATTTGCAGACTGCCAACTGGTTGTAAAATCTCGCATACCAGTTGTCAATGCACCTATAAGAATTGATGTCCCAGAAGGATAAAATACCAACAAAATGGCAAATGAATCTACACAACGCCTGAAGCGTGGTAGACCTGTTGGTACAAAGAATAAAATTCCTCGGAAGAAAAGAGCACCAATAGAAAATATGAATCATAATGATCACCAGACTCGGACCAATATAATATCTAATGACTCTCCTGAAACTCCTCTTCATGAAAAGGAAGCTCCAAATAATGAACCTAATGAAGATGATAAGCTACCTGATAACAATGAGATCTCAATTCACTATGTATTATCAGGAGAGGTCATAGATCGAAAAAAAACTATTGTCAACAATATTTTTGCATATAATATTGTTTTTAATCTCACCAGATGTAACGATGAAATAGAACCACACTCCATCGAAGAATGTCGACGTCAAAATGATTGGCCAAAGTAGAAAGAAGAAATAGAATCAGAGTTGAGCTCACTTGAAAAATGCAAGGTCTTCGGGTTTATTATTCAAACACCTAATGGTATTAAGCCGGTTGAATACAAGTGAGTATTTGTACGAAAATGAACAAACGAAATGAAATTGGGCACAACAAAGCTCGTCTTATTGTACAAGGCTTCTCTTGAAACTCGAGAATGATTATGAGGAAATATATTTTCTAATCATTGATGCGATTACATTCCGATTTTTGATCCGTTCAACATCATTTATGAGATATTGGAGATACGATAAATGGATGTTATGCAGCATAGCTATATAGAGCACTCGATAAAGAAATTTATACGAAAATTCCAGAATGATTTAAGATGACAGCAGCATCTTATGACAAATATATCAATATATACTCCATTAAACTCCAAAAATAAATATATGGATTACAATTCGATCGGATGTGGTAATTTGTCATGCATATTCATTGAGAAAACTATATATAATTTTTCAATAGTTGCAAATAATTTAAATCTTATTGTGACTCCAGAAGAGCTCAACGAAACTTCAACATATTTAAAAGATGAATTCTAAATGAAAGATCTTGGTAAAATACGATTTTATCTTAAGCTACAAATTGAACATATTTCAAAAGGTATATTTGTGCATCAAAGAAACAGACAATGAAAGTCCTGAAGAACTTTCACATGGACATGCACATCCCTTATTTACACTCATGGTGGTAAGATCACTAGATCTCAAAAAATATCTATTCTATTCTGTTTAAGACGATGAAGAGATACTTAGACCAGAAGTACTATATCTCAGTGTCATAAGTGCGCTAATGTATGTCTTCTTGAAAAATATAGTGTTACTCCAACTTGAAGAAATTGGTATGGTATCAAGCACATTCTCTGCGATTTAAGTGATACTCTAGGGACGACGAGCGAAATGGATGATACATCAGAAGTGATAGAACATGGCGGAAACCGATATAGCGCACCCTATATCGGCACCGCTTTAGCACCAAAGCTCAGTTTTGTGCAAAAAAATAGCAGCACATGATTCCATTGATTTGACAATACATTGATTTGAAAATAATAGTTTTATATTCTAAACAAAATTGAAAATTTTGGACTTTGCCCTGTCAGAGATTTATTTTTGTGTAAATGCCTTGACGTGCAGTTGCCTACTGCGCGCCTATGCCCGCGTAGTAGGCAACTGCGCGAGTGAATAGTAGCCTACTGCGCGCCTAATTGTTTTATTACTAGTTTTATATTATTTATAATTTATATTATATAATTAATAATGAATATAAAATAATTAGTAATAAATATAAAATTGAAATATGTAATTTAGGGTTTATAACATTAAGTTCTTAAGGTTTATAGGCAAGGTTTTTAGATTTTTACGGCGTCGAAGCGGCTGTAATATTAATTTTGAAAAATAGCATTTAGCCCTTAGGTTTATAGCATTTAGCTCTCGAGTTTATAGCATTTAGCCATTGGGTTTATAGGATAGAGTTTTAGATTTTTACGGCGGCGAAGCCGCCTTAATATTAATTTTGAAAAATGGCATTTGACCGTCGGGTTTATTAGATAGGGTTTTAGATTTTTACGGCGGCGAAGCCGCCATAATATTAATTTTGAAAAATAGCATTTAACCCTTAAGTTTATAGGGTTTAGCCATTGGATTTATAGCATAGGGTTTTACGATCTTATGTGATTTTTTAATATTAAAAATTACATGAATTATATATATTTTTTTTTGTATGTTTTGGTGTATGTGAAATGTTTATATTATATTTGTGATCTTAACAACTTAAAGAACATTACAGCTGAGATGATAGGGCGCCATCGCAAGGGATGAGATGGGTGAAGGATCGAATCCCAGGAAGGTGAGAGGAAAGTACCACCAGAATTCTAATCTTCATACCAGATTATTACAACAGTTTTATTATTTTGTTTAATCCATGAGTTTTCTTCTCGTGTCCTATGGTAATGGTTCTATTTAAACAGCAAGGGTCTCCGGCTCCTTTCTTACCCTTCAATATTCCACCAAACCCAGCAAGGGTCTCCGGTGACGTTTGGGAAGAACCGCATAGTATACATGCCGAAGCACCGTATACACCCCGAACTCGAAAAACAACGCCGGTAGTTTTAATGAAGATCAATTATTGACACAAAACAACAAAAAAATTTCATAAAAAAACTAACCAACAATATGTACAAAGAGTATCTATTGATTATATAATTATACCAACCCTTTTTCCAATTTCATTATCTTTTTTCTCGTTTTTTTTTAATAAGCAAATTTTTTATTCCCAACAATAGTTATATACATCAAATTGGATCATAAACATTGGAAATGGTAATAAGTCGAAATTCTAAAAAGAATGCTGGATAGGAAACTCAAGCTTGAAGGTCAAATATCCATCCCTGTACAGAAAAAGCAGCAACAAGGAGAGCCTCATAAGCAACATTGGGAGGGCGGACAAACAAAATTTGGAGTTGAAATCTCGAATGGAAAAGACCACTGGATGATCTAGAAATGGTACAAAAAGACGAACTAACTGTATTGCTGTCATCTGTGAACATACAGGAACATCAGGAAGATGTCTGGTGCTGTAAACAAGCTCTTGAAGACCAATACTCAGCGAAGAACGCATATGAGGTTATACTACATGCGACTCCAGCTCCCTTCGAAGAAAGCAACATTCAGAAGAGCGTGGCAGAAATATATTCCACCTAAGGTCTCCATCTTCTTGTGGAGGCTACATCAACAAAGTCTGCCAATAAAACACAACTTGCAGCGTGTGAAGATCATAGCAAAATCAGAAGCCATCCCATGCACACCCTGTGACACAGAAAGAGAGGATGAGACTCACTTATTCACATCATGCATGATCACTGTCAACCTATGGAGACTCATATACAGATGGTTGTCTATAGAGGAGCTTATCACCGAAGCACCAGATGGTGACCAGTTTGCACAACTCAAACCACAAGGTGTTAACTCTAAAGCTTGGAACTCAATATGGGAAGCCACAAACTGGATACCCTGGACGGAGGAGCTCTGCCTGAAGATCAAATCCAATCTCTGGTACTGGTTCAAAGGAAAATTACCACGTCAAACATTTACTCACTCAATGGAGCTATGGACAGTTTTCCTGATCACAAGGATTATAATTAAAATACGTAGAATAGATAGGGCATGAGTATGGCCGTGTACACAAAAACTACATCTCTTTTAATACAATTTGTGCTTAACAAAAAATAACAATTATATACATAATTACAACTCCAGCCTATCCCATAATTGGGCCTTAGTACCAGGTTTCATGCCCAAAAATAAAACCTTCCCATACCCAACCTTGCCCACTACCATCTTCACATAATCCGCCAACGCATCGATTACATCCACATGTGGGTGGGAACTATGAAAAATTTCCACATGTTTTTCGAGTTTTATTTAATTTCCAAATGTGGGTGGGAAGTCTGAAAAATTTAGCGGAGCCTTGTCCAACCGCTCCCAGCATGGTGCAAGCGAGTTCCAACAACTTCCCTGGAAAAAAACAGAGAAATGACTCGTGAGATCAGAAAAACAATTAACCGACAGAATTAAAGACAACTTTGTAATGAAAGAACAAGAAGACAACAAAGTGTATCAACATTCAACAGGAACACAGGCTGGGATGACGCTTGGACAGAAGAAGAGAAGTATGAATACAGGTTGTAGAATGTCAGAGATGTAGTTGCATTGCACCGACAGAATTAGAAGAGAAGCGATGACTATTTCGAGTTGAACAAACGGAGACAAAGATGTGCGATGACAATAGCCATGTACTACCTAATGACTGATTCCTTCTACCTAAACTCGATACAATGACCTGATAGCGTAGGAACTCTACGGAGTTAGATAAACCTACCGCTTGCAAACGTATGAACTCTACCGAGGTAGATAAAATCCAACGCCAGACCTCCTGCCCGTGTCGTGGAGGTAAGCCACATTTGACAAGACATATGTCATAGAGTTGAAGGCCCTTCGTAGAACTAGCTCAATCCATCATGACACAATGAACCGCAAGTTGTTTTTTGTGATGGGGACTAGGAACCCAATGAGCAAATCAACCCCACAACAACCATTAGACAAATGAGGAATCTGTGAGTAAGAAGAATTCTTCATAGCAAAACACACAGCAGGGACAAAGCCTTTCAATTGGGTAGCTAATCAAAGAAGTGAAGCCACAAAACAGCAGACTGTAAAACACCCCGGCTTCTACTCCTGATTCCGGCGAGAATCTATAGCATTTGCTAGAATCTCCGGCAACAGCTAACAGTTCAATCATGGTCAACCATTTGCAAGAAACGAGTTTTTTGTTCTTCAACTCTAAACATGTACTCCGTAAGATTAAGACCCCCACACATAAATAAATATCTCTGAACAAATATACGAAGTAAAAAGGGTGATAATTGATAATTGTCCGGAAGAAGATTACCTCATCGTCGCTTTGAAACAATCTTAGCTACTGGAGTCTGGAGCTGCTTTTGGGGCATCCTTAGTTTCCTCCAGCGGGAATAGAACACCGTCAATTCCCTGAACCGAAATCCTTCCGTCGGTATATAGATCCGGGTCGAATAAATATGCGGATCCCTCACCCTG
>JAOYMZ010081815.1:0-11401 GCA_025802335.1 Pinguicula primuliflora
TTTACATGTATGATCAACATATATATAGGAATCTTGGGGATAAGGTATTAAATGTTTTTGGGGGCTCAATGTTTTGGAGGCTCAATATAGTTTTGGGGGCTCAATGTAGTTTTGGGGGCTCAAGGCATTAGCCCCATCCTTTTGACTTCTAACAGTAACAAAAAGGTTAAAAAAAATCTGGGCAACACACCCAGCAGTTCGATTGAAGGGAAAAATAAGATATATAGGAGCGGAAAGCGACTGGTTTAGGGAGGGACGTGGCCGAGGAGGTGAAGAATCCCGTAATTAATGTAGCAAAATTATGAAGATGAATGAGGAATGAAGAAACAAATTGGATCGGCTTATCCAAGAAATGAAGGTTGATGAGTGATGATGTCATGCCCACCTAGATGACATTCTGGGATGGTTGAGTGCATTCCAGATTTCGACACTGCTTCACCAGACAGAGAACAACATTTAAGAAAAGTATGCAGTCTAGCAGACGAATCATGGATCAAACTTGAATAACATCTTATGTTCGAAGTTCGGATAGAAAAGCATGCATGAGATGAAACCCTATATTTATACAACTTCTGCATATAAAATCAAATTAAATTATCAATGAAAATCAGCAATTGCAAATATTGTAGAGCTAACTGCAAAAATTCAACACACCGAACTATTAAGCTTGATGGCAAAAGAGTAAAGACTATTGAGCACTAACAGAATTGGACTTACGCAGGTATTGCATCCATTCAGTGCGGTGGTCACGATTAAAAGTAGGTGCTCCGCTGTTCAAAGTGGCACGGATCTGATTGTTGTAGTCCTCCTCTACATTCGGTGCAGTAAAATTTGGGCTGAAGTATCTGCAAAATTGAAAAAATTAGCAATGGAACATATCTAATGTAGAGGAGAACTAACAGAATTGGACTTACGCAGGTATTGCATCCATTCAGTGCGGTCGTCACAATTAAAAGTAGGTGCTCCTCCGTTCAAAGTGGCACGGATCTGATTGCTGTCGTCCTCCTCTACATTCGGTGCAGTAAAATTTGGGCCGAAGTATCTGCAAAATTGAAAAAATTAGCAATGTAACATATCTGCAAAATAAACCGACAAAAAAACATACCCGAAAAATCGCTGAGCCAGAGGCCATTAGGTGCATGGTGGGCAAACTTACATACGGCAATCGGCCAGTCATTCAAGAATCATTGGGGTTAGGGAAAACAAGCAAAAAAACACAAAAAAACAATCCAAAACGGAATCAAAATATAACAATAAACAAGTGTTAAAGGTAAATATACTTTCCAGTTTACATTTATCAGTATCATGTCATGTCCCGGAATGGAGACCTATAACGTACGATCGGAAATTAAGGACGAACTGACCGGCGGACTAGAAGAGGAGTTTAGACAATGAGTTCTGCTGCTTGAAGGAGATAATATCGGATGTATTGTGTTTTGTTTAGAATATATATGGTATTCTTGACTTGTAGAAGCGTGTTTATGGGTGGTAAAGATTAGTAGTGGCTGGACTATTATAAATATCGTGTACTCTGTTTGTTGAAGTAAGAAGTTGAATGTCAAAATTATCTCTACTGCTTCTTCCTCCCTTTCTCGAAGATTCCTCTCAGTTCTCCCATTTCTTCTGCTCTACCCTCCCAATTTCTTTTCTGTGATCTTTGGAAATAATACAAGTTCTTTCCCCCTATTCACTTCCTTTCTTCTTATCTCGAACCTTCTTCTGGTTTATCTCCCATTTCATTTCCTCCTTCACCAGTTTCTTCCGTTCTCAGTCCAGGGTTACAATAGTGGTATCAGAGCGAGGTTGTTCAGATCCACCCCCAGGCTTTGTTAGATCCATCTCTGCGGTTTATCAGATCCACCTCAAAGACATCATAGCTGGCACCATGGTGAAGGCAGTGTATGAGCTCCAAAAGCAACTAGAAGAAATGAACAGAGGTTTGGAAATATGTCTATCTGTCCATCAGAGCATTCAGTTGCAACTGAATACAGTGGTGGATTGGATTCAGAAACACTCCGATTTTTCTCAATTGTCGCAAGAATCTCGGGGTGACAGTCAATTGGCAGTTGATCAATTGAATCAGGGGCTTCTGAAAGATTCTCAAATACCGGACCTGTTGAAGGAAAAAGATAGTCAGGAAGCAATGGCGAAATTGGGTGAAGATGACAAGGGATGCACCGTCGAAGACCGACCCGAAGGTACCAATGTTCACAATTGGCACGGGGCTGAAATGGATGGTCTCGAGTGTTCCAGGAGATTCCTCAGCAACCTACTGTGCGACGAGATGAATCTTTCCTGGAAAGGTAATCTGTTCATCAAGACCAAGAAAATTGACAAGTTTGAAGGCGAAGCGTACGTTAACATTCACAAAGGAAAAATAATACCTGATTATGAGTTAAATTTGATTCTCTCTTTCATTGCTGGGGCTAAGGATTCGGATGGTGCTTCTATATTGCTCAGCACTGAGGGTTCCGTCGAGGTGCTTTATACCTCCGCAATGGCAAGTTTTGTGAGCGGCATCCCTAGGCTCATATGGGATCCAGGAAAAAAAATTATCGGCTCGATGGTGTAACAGATTGAATCAGTCCACGTCATGTTCAAAAACAAGTCGGTTGTTTCTTTTTGTCTGGGCAGAATGCAGTCTTCAAGCCATTGTCTTTTGGGAAGTCTAATTTTGGGTTCTATCCCAATTTTGATCCTTGAGGGCAAGGATCGAAAAAAGGAGGGGGAAATGTCATGTCCCGGAATGGAGACCTATAACGTACAATCGAAAATTAAGGACGAACTGACCGGCGGACTAGAAGAGGAGTTCAGAAAATGAGTTCTGCTGCTTGAAGGAGATAATATCGGATGTATTGTGTTTTGCTTAGAATATATATGGTATCCTTGACTTGTAGAAGTGTGTTTATGGGTGGTAAAGATTAGTAGTGGCTGGACTATTATAAATATCGTGTACTCTGTTTGTTGAAGTAAGAAGTTGAATGTCAAAATTATCTCTACTGCTTCTTCCTCCATTTCTCGAAGATTCCTCTCAGTTCTCCCATTTCTTCTGCTCTACCCTCCCAATTTCTTCTCTGTGATCTTTGGAAATAATACAAGCTCTTTCCCCTTATTCACTTCCTTTCTTCTTATCTCGAACCTTCTTCTGGTTTTTCTCCCATTCATTTCCTCCTTCACCAGTTTCTTCCGTTCTCAGCCCAGGGTTACAACATATCAATCATCCCAGAAATCAAGAGCACATGCTTCCTCCTAGTTGGAAGCCTGCGAAAACAGCAAAAAGGAAGAAGATTAGTAGCAAGAAAATACACAGTCCAGATGAGAGGCCAAAATAAATCGAAATGTCGTACCAGAGTGTGGAGGGGTCAAACATACAGTGATAATGGGTGTAAACCAATACTTATACTGCAAAGGGCTTCTGAAGACGAATCACGAACGTGGAGTCGGAATTGAAGATGAATCATGAACTACAAGATGAATGACGAAGGCACGAACGTGGAGTCGGAATTGATTTCGGAATTTAGGGGTCAACGCATGAACGTGGAGACGGAATTGAATAATTGAAGATGAGGATACAGACGGTCTGGGATCAAAAAGTAGCAGGAAGAGTCGAACGGGGAAGATGAACGAACGTGCATTCCTTGCACTCATAAATCGGTCCCGGAGAATTCGAAGTGAAGAGGGAAAGTGGAGGTCGAGTAATTGAAGAAGGTAGAACGATCAAATTTCATTAATTTTTCTCCCTGCAATTTTCCAAAAATACGGCCCATTAAAGGACAAAATCCGAAAGTGGGCCTTTAATTTGGCCCATTTGGGCCATAATTTTGGCCCGCGACCCAATTGGACTTTTTAAACACCGGAACGGATGAGAATGAACCCGAAGCTCGGAATCCCTCTATATAAAGAGGATCATTTGAAAATTTTCTTGGTCATTATTGCTAAGATGAAAAATCTTCACTTCAAAACTCAAGATCAATCCAAGTGCACAAGGTCAAATTTCTCTTGTAGTTGATTTGTAGCATTTCAAGAATAGTCAAGCTTTACGTTTTGATTTCGCTTCCGTTGCTAGGTTATTAGATCTGCAGTTTTTAAGCCTATTATGGATATTTCAGATGTATTCAATGATGAATCAATGCATCTAACCTTGTTGACGAGGAACCAACAAAGATTAGGGCAACCTTCTGCTAGGTCGTTCAAAAGAGATAGAGGATTAGGAGTTTATAAATATGTGTTAGGACCTGCGAGAATGACTGTTTGAATTGATACAGGATATGGAGAGCAGATGTCGTGCGCGCAACCAAACTACTACTGATGGGACCATGCAGCCTGTGGATGAGGTGAGCCATGAGACAGAGTCTCATGCGGACCCGCCTGCTCCGACAAGAACGATACCAGCACCTGAAGGCCTAGGAGAGACTCTGGAACCCCCTCCACCTATGCTGGTGAATATGATACCTGCTGAGAGGTTTCGAGTACTCACCGCAATGGCAGTAGCATACATTGCCGGATTGTCTACGGGAATGCCAACTACGAGCATACTGATTACATCTGACCCGACCCTGATGGCCTCTTATCCGATTGTACCGCCGATACCACGGGGTCTGAGTGCGCAACAAGAAGCTATGCATAAATGGAGGACTAGCACATTCAAGGGCGATAAAGGCCCTGGGAATGCTGAGGAGTGGCTACTAGAGGTTGAAAAGAACACGACATCTTGTGAGATGCCTGATGATCTTAAGGTGGAGGTGGCGGCATATTATCTAGCAGGTAGTGCCGAGGCATAGTGGGCGAGCATAACCCCGAGTTTATAGGACCATGGTTCGTACAGTTGGAGAGCATTCTGTGATGCGTTCAGACGCTATTACATTCCTGACTCTTGGACGGTTCAAAAGTTGTGGGAATTTGAGAGTTGTGTAGTAGGTTGGAGAGTCCGTACTGGACTACAATGCGTGATTCCATGAACTAGGTCAATATGCTACTCAAATTATGGAGAATCCGACGATGAAGATGCTCAGGTTCCGGAAGGGGTTGTTGAGGGTTTATCGCATAGCGGTGAATAGTGTGATAATAACTCGGTTTGTGGAATTGCTAGATGCAGCGATGTGTGTGGAACCGAAATTGGTAGAGACTGAAAGTGAAGTCAAGAGAGTGAAGTACACCGAGACATGATCCCCTACTTCTGCTCCACCATATAGGCGACCCTCGCCCCCTTCCTTGGGCTCTAAATCCCGTCAGGGAGGAGGGACAGACTTTTGGCAAAACAGGACATACTTCAACTGCGGGAAGAGGGGACATGGACAGCTGACATACCCCACTAAGCCTCCCGCCGCTGCACCTCAGGGCACCAGAGGCCCAGGACTGCTACCCCACCTCCCTCCGGCACGGGCAAGGGTATACACTATCACGCATGAGCAGGTTGAAGAGAGGCTAGATGAGGTTATCGCAGGTATGTTTTACAAATATGAATAACCTGTACTGCCTTACACGTTCTAACCCTGTTTTTTGAATTTTCATTAGTCAACATAGGTGAGTATGATAAATTTTTCATGTGGATCGATTTGTTTGGGTGTCAGGTAACTTGAGTGTTTATGGTAGTCTAGCCTATGCTTTATTTAAAAGTAGTGCCACTCGGTCGTTTATTTCGATGAAGTACGAGAACAGAGTCCGTGCACCAACCACTATGTTGACAGTGCCCTGCATGGTTTCTATTCCAATCCAGAAGATGACGTTAGCCACGAGATGCATACTGTAGTGCCCGATCCTTCTGGGTGGCATGATGATATTATCACATCTCACAATCTTGGACATGCAGGACTTTGATCTGATACTCGGAATGGAGTGACTGACTGCAAATTACGCCCAAATAGACTGCCGGCACAAAAGTGTTCTATTTCAGCCATCGGGGAAGTCACCTTTCTTGTATCAAGGGGCGATGGGGGCACGAAACTGGGCGATCACCGAGATAGTCTCAGCCATCCAGGCCTGACGACTAGTCCATAGAGGTCATGATGCCTACTTGGCATTCCAATTGACCACATCAGATCATGATCAGAGACTTGAGGAAATACCAATGGTGTAGGAATTCATGGATGTATTTCCGGAGGAACTACCTCACCTACCTCTGGAAAGGGAAGTGGAGTTTGGAATTGATCTTGTACCAGGATTTGTGATAAGCCTCTGTTTGGAGCTTATTTTACACGTTATTTTATATCATTTTATGCCTCTAACACTTAGATTATGGACTAAATCATGCTCATTTGATTTAGATTGAAGAACAGGACCACATGATCACACTTTGGTGCATTTCCACCCTTTTGTGCATATTATGGTATGAATTGTGGATATTGGATTCAAGGTGCAAAGAAGAGCCAAAATGGTGCATGAAAGATCAACTCAAGGGCCCAGATGCAATTTTACAAGAAGAAGCTCTCAGACCAAAATCCAAGTCTTCCAACTATGGCTACATCCAACACAAGTCTTTTGGAGGGAAATCGGATTATTCAAGAGCCAAACAAAGGGGTAAAAAGGATCATTTCCCTTTCTAATCTCTCGAACAAGGGTTAAAGAAACCAAGACTGTTCAAAAATGATACACACGAGACAAGGAGAAGAAGAACAGAAGCTCAAGCGACATTCAAGTTCATCTTCCATCGAGTGGGGGATTCTTCATTTTCTTCTAATTTGTGTTGCCATGGTTTCATTTTTATTATATTTGCTAACTCTCGAGCTCATGCTTCAAGCATGAGCTAATTTCCCGTGGTTTGGGGTTCGGTTGAGCTTCACTATGTAAACACATTTCGAATTGTTCATGTATCTAATGTCCTAGCTTGTTATTTCATATGAATGTGCTTGCTTTCCATTTGAATGAGTTTTAGTGCACGAGTTCTTCATTTATATAGGTGAATCGATTCGAAAACTAGCTCACAATGGTAAATTCCTACACGGGACACACTAACACCATCGTTCTTTGGGTTTATACCCCTAACTCTTGGTGTCAAAATAGAAATAATCATGTGTATGAGCTCAAAGTCACCAATATACGACTGGTGGAGGGTACGCCTAGTGAAATTCACTCGTAGATGTCTAGAGCGGCCACTGTCTTGACCATGAAATTTGTTCGCATTTGAGTCTTGTGGTGTCAATGAAACAAGCAAAGTTTTAGTACATGAATGAATAGATGTGTAACAAAGTGAGGCAAGACACCTTGCCTTGAGCTATTCCTCCAAACTTGTCTTGTTTTCCTTCTCGTACTTGTTAGCATTTGAATGCTTGTGACAGCATTTGATCAATAGTCTCTCTTCTAGTTATCTTAGTCGCATTTTAATCGATTTAAACTTATGCTCATAGTTAAGAACTCAATACGATGCTTGGTTACTCTGAAAATACTTGTGACATGAACATGTTAAAGACCTACTTCCTTGGGAGATGACCCTTGCTTATCCAAGGTTTACTACTTGTACGACTGTGTATACTTACACATTAATGTGACATACATTTGTACCATCAAGTTTTTGGCATCGTTGTCGGGGAGTAGCTTCCCTTTACATGTTTTGTTTTCAAGCACAATCTTTGTTAACTGTTTTTATTTTGTTTATTGAAGCTCATCTTACTTACTGTTTTGTTGTCTCTTCTCGTTTATAATACCATGCGTTGGTGCTGATCATAGATCACTGGGACAAAGAGAGAGTAGGGAGTTGAGAGCCAGGAAGAGATCTTTGAAAGAAGAATCAGAAGTTGCACGTTTCATCTAGCAAGGATAGCTGAGGAAGTAGAATCTGGAGTCGCTAGTTTTGCTCCAAACTTTGAGCAACCAGAAAACATTGAAGTGGAACTTGAAAGAGAATCTGAGTTAGAGGAGGAAGAGTTGATATTGCCTGAAAATTTTGCTCTGAATCTTGAGCAACTAGAAGTTAGAGAAGTTGAATTTTAATCTGAATTTCAGCCACCAGGACTTAACACATCAGAAGAGATGGATGCAATTCCTAATCCTGATGACAGACCTTTGAAATCCTTTATCCCATAAGCTATTACCATTTCACCTACAATCCGAAGGCCACCCATCACTGCTCACAATTTCGAGCTTAAACCCTCAACTATAGCCTTGTTACAGCAGCATTCCACCTATGGAGGAGCTGTGTCCAGCAATCCCTGCATTCATGTTGATGCCTTCTTGGAAATTTGTGACACTCTTAAGATACAAGGTGCACATCAAGAAGCCATCCGACTGAGGTTGTTCCCTTTTTCATTAAAGGATCGAGCAAGAGAATGGCTATATAACCAGCCACCTGATTCAATTCAGACTTGGGAGGGGTTGAGAAAGGATTTTCTCACCCATTTCTTTCCCCCAAGCAGATCAGCTCGAATCATAAATGATATCCAAACAATCAAGCAGATGTCTCAAGAAAGAATTTATGAAGTGTGGAAAAGATTCAAGAGCTTGTTGAGGAGTTGCCCGAACAATGGACTGGAACATTGGAGAGAAATTCAAGCCTTTTATTTTGGGTTGGATCAAAATACAAGAAGGGATGTAAATGCAGCTGCAGGAGGGTCGTTTATGCAGAAATCATACAACCAAATATGCACAATGATGGAGGGCCTTGCACAGAATTGCTACCGATGGCCCACCAAAAGATTAAGTCAGAATGGAGCTCAGCAAGTCTTGAGCACAAACCAGAATGATTCCTTGGTTGCAGCATTGAGTGCTCTCACTGCTCAGGTGGCACAGTTTGCACCTAATCATCAGTAGCAACCACAAGTCAGACCAGTGGCAGCAGTTCAACAATCTCCCCCTCAATCATATGCAATTTTTTAGCCCACTTGTGAGATATGTGGAGTACTTGGCCACCATTTCAGTCACTGTAAATAACCTCTTCCATCTAGTGTTGAGCAGCTGAATTATATTCAACAATAAAGATTTCAGAACAATGGATACCAGAACAACTACCGAAGGAATGATGCTCCTGGTTTTTCGTGAAGTAATCCTCAGGGTGCTTTAAATGCACATCTATTGCACTTCCAGCTCCCAGAGCTAAGTATCACAGAGTGACTTATTCATCTAGTAGTCAGAACAACCAGACATTATCTCTTCAAGAGATGCAGAGGAAAACTGAACAAATGACCCAACAAATGGCAAAATAGAATCTGAGTTTTAATGCAAAAGTCGAAGCAAGTCTCCAAAGCCAACAAGCGATGCTCCAAGCTGCAATTCAAAACCAGCAAGTGACTTTGAAAAATTTAGAAAATGGGCAGCTGGCCTCACAGTTACAAGAAAGACATAAGGGTACTCTCCCTCCTTTCACTGAAAACAACCCTAGGGAAAGCTGTAATGTCATATCCCTGAGATCAGGAAGAAGGTTTGATGGATGACAACCTCCATCTCAAGTGAGGAGATCATCTGATTCTGAGAAGGCAAAAGCTGAAGGATCAAGTACAAGTTCGACAATGGAGGAACAAGGATGGAAGGATATGATAACAGAATTTGAAAAAATGGCAGCAGGGGTTGATGATAGAAGACCCCGTATTATAGCATCAAATAGTTCTATCTTCCATGTCACGAAGCCACCACCGAAAAAGAAGGATCCAGGAATGATCACCATCCCCATAGCTATTGAAGATTTCATTATTGAAAGGGCATTGTACGACCCTAGAGCTGGGATAAATTTGATACCTTATTCCCTTGCGAAGAAGTTTGAATTGAATGAACCAGAGCCAGGAAGTAGTTGCACCTTGGAGATGACAGATAAGTCCCTCAGAAAGTCAAAGGGGATAATCAAGGATGTACGGGTTACTGTGGAGAATTTGCCATTCCTGGTAGATTTCATCACTCTTGAAATGGAGAAAGACCCTCGCACTCTTCTTATCCTTTGAAGGCCTTTTCTCAAAACTAGCGGATCAATCCTTGACATGGCGAAGGGAGAGCTCACACTTAGAGCTGGGAAAGCTAAAGTTACCTTTGATGTATATCCCTTACAGAACCAATTAAAGAAGGATCACCGCGAGTTAAAGAAAAAAATAGAAGGATCTACTGATGAGGCAGGCAACTCAAGAAAAACAGAATATGAGTTGCTGGAAGGGATGAATGATGACTACATCCAACATTTTATGAGAATGAAAAGCTGAGTGCCTGAAGTACAATCACCTGTGGAGGGATGCTCTAAAGACAGTAGGGGAGATACTCCAACATATGTAGAATCCCCCTAATGAATATAGTGAGAGATGTCCACCATTACTCGACTTTGACCAAGGACCTGGAAAGTCAGCTGATGTTTGAATTGTTGAAGAGAAGGAATTCCCAGAATGCAGCGCTTGAAGAGAAAAATAGAAACAGAAAATCAAGCAGGATAGATGAATGCAAAACTGGAAATCTGAAGGGGAAGGAAAAGGCGACAGAAGCTGATGAAGAAGGAAGGACCCACAATCGAAAGAAAGTAGGAAAGAGTGGAATGATGGATGAGGACTACATCCAATACCTGATGTATCTGAAGGATGAGGATGCAAAAGTAAAGAAGTTGATGAAAAACCATCTTGGAGGTCCTGGAGAAGCAATGTTCCAACACATGCAGGATCCCCCGCCTAACTCTGAAGAGATATGTCCTCAATCACCGGATTATGTTATAGACATTAGAGCTATAATTGATGAGGCGCTGCATAATGATGAGAAGTACCTGAAGAAGCAGCAAGAATTGAAGGAACATCCTCCTGAGCAGGAGGAGAAACCTCCCATCAAGAAAAAGAAAGACTTAATGGAAAGGAGAGTTGCACAGCTGAGGGCAAGGAGAGCCAAAGCGCGCATCAAAGCAGAAATAGCAGGAGTAAGAAGTTTATCTCGAAACTCTAAACTGAGAGCTGTATGGGAGGTAACACATGTTCTGGTAACTCTTAGAATTCTGTTATTAAATTTCTAAGTTTCTCTAACTTGTTCTTTTGAGAGAATGCAGTACATAGTCATGTTTTGAGCCAATGAGGGGTGCAAGACCCCCTGATCAATCAAGCAACGAGAAGATTGAAGCCATTTCCCCGAGGACTGGACAAAGCAAGAATGAGCACATCCCAGGTTGCATTACTTCATCCCTATGCTTTCCTATTTTTATGATTTGCCCATGCTTGAGGACAAGCATTGTCTAAGTGTGCAGGGTGGAGGATACCTATGCTCATTATTTTATCTTTGCTAGTTTGTTTCTGAATCTTGCACTTTTGGAGCCTTATACAGATCTTGAGCCAAAAAATTTCATTTCTCATTTTTGTTATACTCTCTTCACAACTTATCATCATGCTCATCAAACATCCCAATTGTTAATTGAAACTTATGCATGCTATTCTAACTGTGGCCTGATAGTTATTGATGTAATATTTGGGTGTGAAAGCTAGGTTCTTCATTGGTTTGAATGGAAAGTAGTGCATGAGCT
>JAOYMZ010081826.1:0-11401 GCA_025802335.1 Pinguicula primuliflora
GAGACCATATCGTCTTCCATATTGAATCAGGTGTATTCTGTGATGGTCTGATGACTTTTTCCAGAGCACTAGCACAGTTGAAGGAACCAGAAGCTGAATGTAGCCATGTTCGCATGTCATGTCCGGCCTCTGCTGTCGACGGCGGAAGAGCTAGAATTTTCTCTATAGTGGACGGATGGAGTCAATGATATAGAAGTTCCATGTCCCATTGTCCAGCAAAATTACAGAAATGTAGAACTTTTAAATCTTGATCTTCCGGGGGGACAGGTAGGATTGTCGCTTCTAGGAGAGGTGTGTCGCATGGAAACCAGATGTCTTGCCAAAAGGCCACTGTTAAACCGTCACCAATAACCCACCTCGTGTTATTTAGAACTAGACCAAAATTCTGTGGAATAGCTCGCCAAAGGTGGGAGCCGGAGCTTATGCGGGTACGAGAGGACCATAGAGATCGGGAACCTTATACTTCGACTTAAAAATCCTCTTCCAAAGACAGTCAGGACTTGTAATAAAATCCCAAGCTAGTTTAAGGATGAAGGCTCGGTTTGTATCCCTGAACGTGACCAGACCCAGACCTCCATGCTCTTTCTTTTGGCAAACTCTTAACCAAGAAACCCTTGATTTATGAGGGTTTGATGAATCCCCACTCCAGAGAAAGTTCCTAACCACAGAATCCATGGCGTCGCATAGAGATACATGGAGTGAATTAGTCTGCATTTGATAAAGTGGAATAGCACCCAAAATGGCCTTACAGAGGACAAGGCGCCCTGCCAATGAAATTTTCTGAAACTGCCAGGACACGGTACGTTTCTTCATTTTAAGAAGGGTCCTCTCATGAGTTGTTTTTGCTTATTCATCCATGTAGAATGGGAACTCCCAAATAGGATCCCAAATTGTCCACCCTAGTGATACCCATAGTCATCTCAATGTCGCAGCCAGTTGAAGCAGAAACATTTGGAGAAAACCACATGACCAACTTGTCTTTATTGACGGTCAGTCCAGAGGAGATAGAGAAGAGTCGCAGATTCTCTATTATAACTTCAGCTTGATGCACTGAGGCCTCAGAAAATAAGATCAGGTCGTCAGCAAACATAAGATGAGATAAAGTAAATCCATCTCTACCGAATGACAACGGCTTCCAAAACCCTCGAGAAAGAGTAGCTTCAATCAGATGGCTCAAGCGTTCCCTACAAAGGACGAACAAGAGTGGAGAAATAGGATTTCCCTACCGAACTCCCCGTCTTGGAGAAAATTCAGGTCCCCTTAGTCCTTCCCACAAAACCTGGGTAGTACTGGTCTCCAGAGATGACATAATGACTTTTGTGAGATAGGTTGGGATCCGCGCCTCTCGCAAGGTGTCTTCGATGAAGGGCAATTCCATTTTATCGAACGCCTTTGAGAGATCGATTTTCACATCCATATACCCTATTTTCTTTTTGCAACCTCACATGGAGTGGATAGCTTCTTGGGCTAATATTATGTTTTCAGATATACTTTGTCCCTTGATAAAATTCGACTGGTTGTGAGAAATAAGTGAAGGCGTGATAAGCTTCAACCTGTTTGCTATTACTTTAGTCATCTCTTTAACTTAAATATTAATCAAGCTGATGGGCCGAAAGTGATCCAACCGCTTTGGAGGGGTTACTTTGGGCAGAAAGAAAATCATTCCCTTGTTTGCCTCTGCTGGAACAATGCCATATACGAAGGCCTGTCTAACAAAAGACAATAAGGAGTGAGAGATAACAGGCCAATTGTGTTGGAAAAAACTACATGAGAAACCGTCAGGGCCGGCTGCTTTATCCGGATCCATTGCAAAAAGCGCATCCTTTATTTTGATGTCGTCCACTTGCCGAGATAATAGAGATAGAGAAGTATTAGATAAAACTTGGAAACAACCCTGAATTGGGAAAGGAGGTAGGATCTCATTAGATGAGCTGGATGAAACACCAAAAATAGTAGAGAAGAAAGTAGTAAATTCACTAAGTAGAGAAACCCGGTCTGAAACCCAAGTCCCTTCTCCCACTTGGATGCATTTACACCCTATGCGATGGCGCCTTTCCTTGTGGGCAGAATGGAGGAAGCTTGAGTATCTATCTCCAAGAGTTATCCAGTTGCATTTAGCAGTCTGCCTATTAAGTAACTATTCTCTTTTAAGGATTTCCTCCAGTTCTGATCAGACTGTAATCTCCCTCCTCAGATATTCCGTTGGCCGCTTCGCATAGCAGATTTGTAAACCAGTGAGCCTGCTAAGCAATTTCCTTTTTTGAACAAAGACGTTGCCAAAATAGTTATATTTCCAATCTTCAATGTGGCTTTGCAAGAAGGACAAGTACTCTGAGAGGGTTAAATCTGATTTCCAATGTTAGGATAACCATGAGGGCCACTAAGTATGCGTCTCTCATGCTTTATAGTACCTAAAACAAACATTGGCATTATCAGTGACCCTTTGTGAATCAAAATTGATCAGCTGGGGTGAATGATCAGAAGAGACCCGCGGGAGGTGTTTGAGCCGACAATTGGAAAATCTTGCTAAGAGGTCCTCATTGACCAAGGCCCAATCTATCCGCTCGTGACATCTCCCTCGACCCCAAGTAAATCTTGAGCTAGAAAAATTAAGGGCCACCAAATCGGATTCATTTATCCAATTAGTGAAATGGGCGCTGCCTTGACTCGTCCTACCCCTTATCTTATCTTCTTTGTGTAGAAAGGCAATAAAATCGCCCGCCACTAGCCAAGGTAAATTTATAGAGCCTGCAATAGTTGAAAGGTTAGTCCAAAGCATTCTTCGTAACCTTGGGGTGGGGGGACCATAAATGGCCGTAAGATTGAAAGTGAAGGAGTTATTAACACAAACCAACATGTGAATAAACTGCCAATCAACAGAGAGAATTTTAATCTCTAAATTATTTGTCCATAACACCCAAATTCCCCCGGAGAATTCCTGAGCCTCAACACGGAAAGATTTTGAAAAACCATGCCCAATACTATTAATTGTTCTATCAGCATCTATACCACTAATCCACGGCTCAACAAGAATCAATATATCCAGTTTATTTAGTTTAATTAAATCTTTAAGAGCAACTATATTAGAGACATTTTGAATTCCTTGAGTGTTCCAAGAAATGATGTTTATATCCATTAAAAACTATTAATGTAGGATAGTAAAAAGGAAGGAAAGGAGGTTAGTCTCCTTGAGATATATCCATCAGCTCCTCACTGCTCGAGCCAGGAATTGGATCTTTTCTGGACGATGCATTCCCCTCTTCCAAGTCCTCCATCTTGTTGGGAGGTAAAACCTCCTCCCAGATTCTGCCACGGGAGGAGCAGAACTCCGGGAGATATTTAACTCGAGGTGACTAACGTGAAATCCTGACTTTGCAGGCCTCTTAGAAGAGGCATCCTCTGAGTTTCCTGCAAGGAGACCTGTGGAAGCAGAAATAACAGGGTTAGGAATATTGAAAGCAACGTGATTTGACTTACCTACAGCGTCCCGTTGGGAAGAAGGTGGGGCCGGGGAAGGATGCTGCATAGTGGAAACTATTTTTTTGGCCCAGATTGGGTCGATAGCAGATGAAGAGACTGGCCTTTTTCCATTGACTTTCAGTGGTGTGGAGCAGGAAGATGGAGCCTGTTTAGGAGGGTGGATCAATTTGGAGTTTTGGCCCACGGATTTGTAATGGAATTTGGATGTTTCCACAGGTAAGTCTGACTGAGTTTCCAAATCAGCACTTTCCAAAATACTAAAACGAGAGCTCTGTCCAACCGAACTAAAATGACCAGGAGCCTGGCTTTCACTTGGAGGCTTGCAAGATTTCTTTTCAACCTTCAATCACGGTCCAGGAGTGGTAAGATCTTGAAAAATCGGATTTTGCAGATGCACAGGTACATTGTTGATCGGGGACTTCGGCAGCTTTGTTTGGTCTGCAGGAATTTTGCCAGTGCATGCACTGTTCGTTGCCGGAACCTCACCTTCAGTCATATTCACCTTGAAAGTGCAAGAATTTGTAGAGTGTCCGAACCTGGCACAGGAGTAACAGATCTCGTGGAGATCTTCATATTGTATTGGGAAGGGATTCTCATCAATTGTGACCGATAGGGTAAGAGGTTTTCGCAAGTCCAGGCAGACTGCAATCGTGCAAAGAGTCCCCAAGTCCCAGAGAGAGTATGTTGGTCGACTTTGATGAAGGAACCAACAGGATGAACAATGGATTTCAAAATGTCTTCATAGAAGTATTGGGTAGATAATTCAGGGATCCGGATCCATGTAGCCACATCTTCAATGTGGTCATCTTTTGTGTCAAAATCTCGATGCCAAGGGAACACCCGTAGATAGTGACTTGCGATAGTATGAGGGCCCTCAAAAAGGGCCTTGTTGTAGTCTTCCTTGTTCGAACATCTGAGGAGATAGAAGCCATTATCTATGTCTATAAGCTGAATCTCACCCTTTGGCTTCCAATGAGTTTGGAGATTTTTCGATAGAGCTTGATAACCAATATGTCTTCCCAGCGGCCGAATGATAAGTGTAAGGGCCATGTCCTGCTCGATTTGCTCATGGATGGAGTTGCTAAAAGTGACTGTCGGACCATTCGAGTCATGGGAGTAGCTAATGTCCCCACGCTGGAGTTTGATATCTTTGCGAGGAGGTGCCTAATATTTTGCCAGAAGAGATTTATGAGTCGGGGCGGCTGCAAAGAAAGTGAAACCCGACAGATTACCCTCAGGATTTCCATTCGCACCGCCCTCAGAAGCGTTCATAATTGTATCTTCCGATACCGTAACAACAGGATCAAGAACGGGAGAAACGTCGTTCGATGGGGGGAATTTAGTTCCCATCTGGGTCCCCATCAGGAGAGAGGAGATCACCTCCGTCAGTTCTAGAGGCCGGTGGGGAAGAAGATGGCTGGAGATTGGCGAAATCGGTCGGAGGGTTTACTGCGTGTTTTCCTATGAACTTCATTCTTTAAATGTTATTTTTATGATAATAGATTAGATCAATTATTAATCATATTATATACTTTTACGAAAAATAACACATGTACATAACTCATCTGTATATAAGATGGCTTTTTTTTAGTAAAATGAGCGAAAGACCCATTTTTATAAGAAAAGGCCAACCTGTCTGAACTATTAAACCACCACTGAATTTTTATTGCTTAACTTAACATAAGGAATTCAAAGAAAACACAACCTAAGGAATTCAAAGAAATTGAGCACCATCCAACACTTTAACAAATCTTCTAATATTATCTATTTTACAGACAGTCTGAGAAGTCGCTGCCTAGGCGATGTTTTCTGGCCGACCACCCCGATTTGGGGTTATTCGGCCCATCGGGGCAGTCGGGCAGCAGGACGGGTGCCCAACCCGCCCAAGGACCGCCCAGGCGGTCTGGGCGGTTGCTCGTCAAAAAAACTATTTTAAAAAAAAAATAAAAAATGCCTTTTGCCCAGCCTTGCAGTTGGGCGATGTGCGGCTTCCAGCCGCTCCTTTTTCGCTTTGTTTTTCGACTTCTTGAACCTTAGTTTTTACTAGGTTTTAGGGTTTATAAGTTTTAAATTTAGAATTTTAGTTTTATGGAGGCGAAGTCGCCGTAATATTGATTATAATTTTAGCATTTATGGTTAATAGGATTTAAGGTTTATAAGATTTAGAATTTAGGGTTTATAGGGTTCAGAGTTTTAGTTTTTCGACGACGAAACTGCCTAGGGGTGTCCAAAATTTTTGATCTGGTTCCGGTACGACCGGTACCGGTCGGATAGCGGTACAGTACCGGTACTGCTACCCAAGACCGGTTATTTATCCGATACTGGTACCATTATAATGTGTACCCGTATCGGATACCGATAAGTACCGATTATTATAAGGCTATCGCCTATCGTTTTAAACTTTTAACTTTTGTTTGTTAGTTACATATCACAATATTATTTTTAGCGAGCGCTTTGGGGAAGAGTTCAGACAGTTCTCACTTCTCGTTCTCAGTCTCACCATCCCGTTAAAGAGCCTGGCGGCACCGCCCGCTTCGAAATCGAGCCTTTATCCTTTAATCGAGCCTTAATCTTCTCCCCATCTCCGTAATTTCTGTAAGTTTGTTCCTTAATTTCTGTATTTAGGGTTTAGTACAGTTTGGGTATTTTCAAATTTTGACTTAATAGTTACCTAGCCTCCGGCGTACTTAGTCTCCGGCGTAATTCTCGTTTAGTACTTAGCCTCCGGCGTGATTGAACCCTTTTTACGATTAATGCTACTAAAAATTGAGAAACTGTATGCCTATTAACTGAAAATTTATGCCTATAAACTGTATCCTAAAGAACACTGAATTTTCGTTGCTGTGCGATAGTTGCTATTGGTATCCTGCTGAGCATTCTTATTTTCATTGTTGTGCGATAGTTGTTAGCAATCTTATTTGTTGCTGTGCGATAGTTGCTATTGTTAACCTGCTGAGAATTGGGGTGAAAGTTACAGGGACTCTGGCTGCTTGCTTTCACCTAAAAATTCAGAAATATTTAAGGAATGAATCATCTTATTTCATGTTTCAAATCTGGCGTTATTGGTTTATGCCTATAAATTGCAACGAGGATAAATGAAAGAGTTATTGCTTATTGGTTTATGTTAAAGTTTCATATATGTGTTTTGTTTTTCTCCCTTCAGATGGCCGACCCCTTACCTACTACAAATGCTGCTACATCCTCAAATCCGATTGAGGAGGAAGAGGTTCAAAGAATAGAGAATGAAGCTTGTGCAAAGAAGAGAAAGAGAGCGAGAACTAGCTCTTATTGGGCATATTTTACAGAGATAATCCCACCTGTAGATCCTCTGAAGTCGAAAATGTAATTTTTGTGGGGAACTCGTGAATTGTGAAAACAATATTTACAGGGCAGTTACTATGATTAAACATTACAAAGTTTGTCAAAAACGGAAGGCGGCTCAAGCACAAGCAGCAGGATCATGAAGACAGGTGACACTTTCTTTTGATGGCAGTGCATTGAACAGTAGTGATGCTGGGATGTTGACAATGCACAGGTAAAAAAAGGTTTGATATTCATTAATGTATGATAATTGATAAGTTGTCGTTTATTATTTGTTTATTTATTTTGTAGGTTTGATAAAAAAGCATGGAGGAGGAAGATCGCAAGGCATATTATATTGGATTGGTTACCTTTCAACCATGTTAACAAGATTGGTTTTGCTTTGATTATCAAGGATGTGGATCCTCGTTTCAAGATGATATCTAGACAGACATGCCAGAGAGATTCTATGGGAATGTATTATGAGGAGAAGGTGAAGCTGAAGCAAAAATTGGTTGAAGCTAGTCCTAGTATCTGTTTCACGACAGACACATGAACTTCAAGACAGAATCTGACGTATATGGTGATCACAGAGCATTGGATTGATGAGAAGTAGGCATTGGGAAGAAGGATCTTGGGTTAAAGGAAGATTAGTGATCATAAGAGTGTTTCAATTTGTACGGAGAAATAGGCCTTGATAGAAAGTTGGGAGATTACTAAGTTGTTGACCATCACTGTTGATAATGCCACCAGCAATGATGTTTCCATGGAAACATTGAAAAGGCATCTAATAACTTTATACGGTGGTCAGTGATGTTCGGAGGCAGATTATCAGGCGACATGAGAATCTACTCGTGAGGTGTTATGCTCACATCTTGAACTTGATTGTTCAAGATGGTTTGACAGAATATAGTGATGTTATCTCTCATGTGAGAAATGTTGTGAAGTTTTGCAATTCTTCTCCTCTACGAGAAGCTCTGTTTAGTCATCATGTGAATATGAAGAAGTTTGGAGACAAAGAATTTCTTCAGTTAGATGTTCCCACGAGATGCAACTCTACATATGTTATGCTGAAATCTACTGTGAAGTATATTATTATTTTTGAGGACATGGTGGAGGATCACGTGTTCTACAATTATCTATATGATGAGGCAAGTGGGAAATTGGGGCCCCCAACTGATGCTGATTGGGTTCAGGTATGAGGCTATTCACCAAACAAGCATGTCTTATTGTTAATAACTTTCGTTAATAGCTTTATAATTATTTGCAGGTTAAGAGTTTTCTGTCATTTTCAAGTTGTTCTATGATGTCACTCATACATTCTCTGCTTCTGCAATACCTACTGCGAAAGTTGTTTCAAGAATTTATGAAGATAGAAGAGGAGTTGGATGAAGCTACTTTGAGTGATGGTAATGATTTGGCGAACATGGCCAAGAAGATGAAAACAAAGTACATCAAGTATTGGGGTGAGTTGATAAGTGTGGACGAGAAGCACAAACATACACTCAACAAGTTTTTGTTCATGGCCACTGCCCTTAACCCAAGGTGCAAGCTTCGATGGTTCAAATTTTGGTTTGATACTTTACTGGTTGGAGGTATGATCATAGCTTTATTTCATTACTTATTTTTTATTGATATTTAAATGGTAATATTTATTTCATTACAGATAAGAAGGCTGTGATTGCGTTCAACATAGTGAGGCAATCAGTGACGGAGATTTTTGAAGAGTACCGATCTTTGTATGATCAAGAGAGAGCTCGGGCAATCTTTAGGGTTCCTAGTTCTAGTGTTGCCTCAACTGCCTCTTCTTCAGGCTCTAGCTCAGCAGGACTCAGTAAGAAATTCCTTCGACAAGTGCACCAGAAGATTGGGCTAGAGAATACTACTGAACTGGAGAGATACTTGGCAGAACCACTTGTTCTAGAAGAAGAAGACTTTGACATTTTAAAGTGGTGGAGAAACAATACGTTTAAGTATCTTGTCCTTAATCAGATTGCTTGGAATGTGTTTGCAATTCCAATAACCACCGTTCCATCGAAGTCAGCTTTCAGAACATGAGGACTAGTGTTGAGTAGTTTTAGGAGTTCTTTAGGAACCGGTACAGTTGAAGCACTCATTTGTACCTAGAGTTGGATGAAGGATGCTGCTATGACAGACCTTAATAGAGCTCCTTCTGATATGAGTTCCCAGGTTGAGCCAGAGGATAATGATTTGAAGGGTGACGCAGGGACGAAAGATCCTACCGCGATTGCCACATATGAAGGTAATATATATTTCACAATATATTATAAATATAAATCATCTATGTTTTTATTGTTTTATGTTTTATGGCCTAATGTCTTAACGTATATTTTATGTTTTATGTAGAGTTCTTGGATGATCCGATGAGTTTTGTCAACGAAATAAGATGAAGCATTGTGGTATTGTGGTGTGGACTTTATGGTTTGGATTTGAAACTTTTGGTTGTGGTGTGGACTTGTGATTTGGATTTGAAACTTTTAAGTTTAATTCGCGTGGTATTGTGGACATTGGACTGTGGTTACCGCTTTTGAATGTTGTTTATTGGGTTGTTTGTATTGTAACTATCGTTGATTCGTTGTTAGATTATTTGCCATGAGATATTGATGTTGATGCATCCTGTATGATATGCAGCAACAGGTACAGGTTGCAGTTTGGCAAGGTACTGTCGGTACCGGTACCGGATGTGAATACGGTCCGATACCAGTACAACAAGCTACTGGTACTGGAGTACCAGTATTGATAGGCATCGGTACCGGCCGGTTCCGGTACTGGTACCGGTACCCAAAAAGGGTCCCGGAAGATATTCGGTCCGGTACCAGCCCAACGTCTGATCGGTACCGGAATACCGGCAGGACAGTTCTAAAGCTGCCATAATATTAATTGTTGTCTTTAAATAAAGTTTAGCATTTAGGATTTATAGAGTTTGGATTCATCATTTAGGAATTTAATTTTGTCGGCGGCAAAGCAGCCATAATATTGATAGTCGTCGTTAAATAAAGTTTAGCATTTAGGGTTTATGAATTTGGGTTCGTAATTTAGGATTTTAATTTTTCGACGGCGAAGCTGTAATAATATTGATTGTCGTCGTTTAATAAAATTTTGCATTTAAAATTTTAGTATTTCAATTTTGCATTTAATAAGAATTAATTTATTACTACATCTAATATAATTCTATAATATATATATTTTTAATTAAATTAAGTTACCCTTTTTTTAAAAACAACCCACATTGGAATGACCCTACAACCAATAATTTACATCCCATTGGTCACCATCAAGATACAATCAAAAAGTCTACTTGATGAAAAAACGGTATCATAATTAATTTGTACATAATTATATATAAATTAATTATGTACAATTATCATTGTTAGAAAATTAGTCCAGCTTCAATCCTGGTTCGAGCCTCGTGTGCGGAAGTGCGCGTGTATCAGCCAACTTAAATAGGTGAATGTGGGCTACTCTCATTAAAATCTTGAGCGCAAAGTATAGATTGTAGTACCACATTCTTATTTAAGTTGGGTGATAGATTGTAGTACCACATTCCTATTTAAGTTGGTTGATAATTCTTTCTCCAATCGGTATGAGACAATATTCCAATACTCTCCCTCAAGTCCAACTAAGTAAATCCTATTGGACTTGGATAACAATGACCAACATTGGGCCGAACAACTTCATGGGCCCCCTCACCCATGGGTACAACACTCTAGACTCTCCTCCGAAAACAAACTCGGGCCTCAGACTGCCCGCTCTGATACCATGTTAGAAAACCGGCCCATCTCTCCCTAGGCTCGAGCATCGTCTGCGCAGGTGTGCGTGTGTGGGCCAACTTAAATAGATGGATGTGGGCTACTCTCATTAAAAACCTTGAGCCCAAAGTCATTGATTATAGCACCACATTCCTATTTAAATTGGTTGACAATCCTATCTCTAATGGGTACGAGACAATATTCCAATAATCATCACATTTTTTTTATATACAAATCAAATCCATCTGTTCTTGTTATGTTCAATTCTAGACTGTCTAGCCAATTAAAACTTTTTTTATTGTGTCAAATCAACTACATGGTGTAAAATTGGATGGAGAAGATGCAGTAACAATGACGTCAATTGCCATTGGACCAACTATAAGAAATGAGAATGAAATTATGATCGCTCGGGAGCAAGATACACATGATGATTTGCTGGATGAAGTCCGACAAATAATATTGTTTGCAACTACGCTTGATATTGAATTAACAGATCATACATGGAGCCCTTGTCCAAATGGAGTCCAGAGATTGTGAACTCAACCCAACATTGTGCAATTTGCCCTTGTTTTCTTATCGCTTCAGTTCAAACCAACTACATGGTGTAAAATAATAGAATCCAATGTGGGGAATCTATTGTTTATAAAATAATAAAAACATCAGGCACAATTTCCCTACCCATAGAGGCATTGTAGGATAGGGGTACCTATTCAACACAATTTCCCTAAAATAATGACCCATAGAGGGAAGTAGGACACGGGTACTGATTCCTTTGGGCTGAGTTTGGTGTACATGATAGGCAATGTTTGTTGTGGGGGGGGGGGGGGGTTGGGTTTTTTTAGTTTAAACCA
>JAOYMZ010081836.1:0-11400 GCA_025802335.1 Pinguicula primuliflora
CATGTGAAAGATTCATAGCCCAACACTCTGACCCGTAGAGTATCGCCGGTCGTATAACCGTTCTATAGAATTTTCCCATTAACTTGAGTGAGATATTTTTATCGCATAACACCTCAGTAGCCGATCGCCATTTCATCCACCCAACCTTGAGGCGATGGACAACGTCACCTTCTACACATCCGTCCTTTTGTATGATGAATCCTAGATATTTGAAACTATCTTTCTGTTGGAGGGTTTGGTTCGCAATCATAACTTCCGTACTACTTTCCTCCGTCTCATTCGCAAAGTTGTATTGACCAAGATATGTGATTTAATTCAGGAGGAGGATCATGCGGAGAGTCTCCATTTGATGATGACTCCTGCGGCAGAGGGGGATCAGGCGCCCATGTTTCAAAGCTCGAGCGGGGTTGTAGTGGACTCTTCAAGGTTGAAGGTGGCACTCCCAAATGATCCAATTGTGTACGCATTTCAACCGTCGTAAACCTAGTTTTCTTATGTTTTTTTTTTGTTTTCTATTGTTTCCGGCGGCTTTGTTGCTTCCCTTATATTTAAAAAAGATAAATTTAAATTGAGCTAAATTATTAATTTTAGCTAAAATTTTAAATTAAATACATTTTTATATGTTTAGAAAAAAGGATATGAGCCCAGGGGAATCCGAGCTGGAAATCTTGCCAGCCAGCCCCCCATGGGTCCGACATTTGAGTCCACGAGTACGTTACTCAAGTCGAAACTGGTAAAGACTAAAGAGGCCCAACGGATCACGGACTACACGAGAGAATTTAATGTGGATAAATAAATTAAATTGCGTTTTATCGATATTTTTGCTCGCGACAACACGCTTTCGAACAATTCCCTAAAACCCTGTGTTTCCAATTCTTACTACTATTCAGCCACCGCGCCACCGGCTGCCGCGAACTCTCTCTATCGCACAGATGGACGGTGATGGGGCAGAAACAGCTCAGGCTCTCCTTGCGGATGTCGACATATGCAAGCAACTTTTAACCCGGTACTCCCGATCCTCCGCCGCACAGCACCGTCATCTATGCGCCACAGCTGCCGCCACACGCTCTATCATCGAAGCGTCTTCTCTTCCTCTCACACCTGTGTCTTATTTTGCGTCGGCAATCACCTGTATTGCTAATGCCAAAGCTCTCGACTCACATGCTATTGGTGCGCTGACTTCTTTCATATCTATCGTGCTTCCATTGGTTGCTAGAGGCGAAATAAAGTCGCAGAAGGCGGAGGAAGCTGTCGATGTTTTGACGAAAACGGTGGAGGATTGTGGTGGTAAGTTGGGTACTTCGGGTGTTAGAGCTGCGGTGAAGTGTGTGGGTGTTTTGGTCGCTGAATTTTGCAATTTGAAGGAGTGGGATTCGGTTTGCTTAGGGTTCGAGTGGCTTCTGAAGTTCTCTCTTGACAAGCGCCCGAAGGTTCGTGGCGTACTGTTTGCTGTTCTTCAATTCAATTGGATGCATTAAGAGTGTGCAGATTGTAGCATGTTTTTGGGTCAGGTTTCGTGAATATGATTTTTTGTGGTTCATTCTTTTTCTGCTGCCACTCTAATTTCGTAACGCAGTCCTTCTGTTATAACCTTCATCGTGGAAATAGTTTTTCTGTGACTGCAGAGCTTTGATTCTTCTATCGTGTAAGATTTAATAGTAACCGAGTGGCACACGTGGACAAATGTCTAATTGTATATGAAATTTATAATGAAGATTGTGTATTGGTTTGTGCATGTTGAAACCAATATGTTTGTGACAGTAGTCATTGACGGTTTGCTTTATATAATACTTATTTCAGGTAAGGAGATGCGCTCAGGATGCGCTCATGGCAGTTTTAAAGTCATTTCAGTCTTCTGCTCTCTTTAAAAAGGCTAGTAAATTAATTTACTCGTTGCTTAAAGATACGATTCCAGGAGACTCTGCAATGTCAAGATTGGAGAAT
Organism: Pinguicula primuliflora; assembly: GCA_025802335.1. Taxonomy (NCBI): domain Eukaryota; kingdom Viridiplantae; phylum Streptophyta; class Magnoliopsida; order Lamiales; family Lentibulariaceae; genus Pinguicula; species Pinguicula primuliflora. The sequence continues at coordinate 1,945 of JAOYMZ010081836.1, forward strand.
GTTGGTGGATGCAAAGAAATGCGTCCTGAACATCAAGATGTTCTTTACTTACTGAATGTGGTGAAGCATGTTGTTCCATATCTGTCTCCCAAGATTCGTATGAAAATGCTTCCGAAGTTGTTAAAGACACCAAATATTCTATTTGCAGTAACGAGACACGTCTTTGATGTTATGTCGGCAATATTAGCCTCTTCTGAAGCTGAACTTGTATTATGGAATGCTGAAGAAATTTTTGGGTCTTTGGTCTCTTTCATGTCTTCCGTTGGAAGTATTCCAGTTGATTGTATGCTATCGGCTGCTACATTAGCTAAAATAGCTCTTGGCAAGCTTCATAGCCCTGACATAAACAAATGGACTGCATATTTTCCAATGGTAACGGAGTCTTTAGCAGGTAGATGAGCCTTTTATCTGTGCCAGTGGTCATTTAATTTTTCCAGTTCCGCGTAATTATGTGGAGAAATTCTCTTTGATACTAGATCATATTCAATCATTCAACTTATGCTATAGAATTGGTCAGCATTTTTTTATTCGTCAATATATTCAGACAATTTTTGACTACAAGATTCTCCTCAGGACTTCTAAATTCAGAGTCTAGAGTTGCCATAGAGATTTCCAACATTCTCACTGAACTGGTAGATCAGCATGTTGATTTGAAATTGATATCTGTCGTGGACAGCCAAAAACTGGAAGATAAGCCTGCTCAGGATGCAGAGCTCAAGGCGCTGCAAACGACATGCAGTACATTCTGCAATATGCTGAGCAATTCTTCCAAATTCCCAAATGAACACTTTTTTTCTGTAATAACCTGCCTGTTCCTTAAACTTGGTAAGTGGGCATGAATGACTACATTTTTTTATAATAAGTAATTAACGATTTCATTCTAAATTCGTGAGGAACTAGGATATATCATTTCCTTGCGTCTCTAACTTTTCATGCTCTTTTTTGTTTGTAAAGCTATCATTTATGGCAACATATAAAATTCTACTGGTTTTTTGTAGCAGCTGTTGTAAATTGGCCATTGCCTGAGCTCTTGAAACTTTTTTCCTCCATTGTGATGACTTTTCAATTTGGTTCTTATGGTGATTTGTCTATTTCTTAGAATTCTTTTGGAATACGATGTGATATTATCTTGCCAACATGAAATGGTAAATTTCTTTGCAATTATTTATTCTATGCTATCCTTCATTACTTTCGTAAAGTTGTAGGATACAGATTCTGCGTTAAGATATCGGATCTTCAATTTCTCTTTCTTGCATGTGTCGTTTTTTATATTCTGATGTTGTTTAAAAATCATATTTTCCAACTGTTAGGTAAGGTATCTGCCATCTTTATGAAGCACATACTGCTTAAACTTGCTGATATGATGAATTCCACCACTGATGCTTCAAAGATTAGACATGTGAGTATCAAAAAATATCATGAGTAATTTATTGTTACTTGGTCTATTTCGGACATGGTATTCTTATATCCTTGGTTTTGGCAGCTCGAGGGATGCTTTGGCTCGGCTGTGACTGCCATGGGACCAGAAAGAATACTTACTTTGGTTCCAATTTCAATCAACATCAAAGATTTTTCCTGTTCGAATACTTGGTTGCTGCCTATTTTAGCGGAAAATATTGTTGGATCTTCACTGCAGTTCTTTATGGAGCATATTGTGCCTCTTGCTGAATCCTTCGAGAAAGCATCTCGCAAAGGTACTTGTAATTAGTGATTGGCAGTTTTTTCCGGATTTTATATAGTTAATTCCCAGTCTCTGCCCAGGTCCCACCAACCTCACCTATCTGCAATGTATAGTGCATGAAAAATTAATATGCATCACATTATTGTCATGTCTCATGATAATGATTCTCGTAGATCATCTATGGTTGTTTAAAAATTGGTTACATATGTTGAACCAGCCGTCGGTGTTGTGTCATACTTTCTGTTATTTAATGTGGTAGCCTGAAGATTCGTCTACCGGTGTATGAAATTTAAGTTTTTGCCATCTCCAGTTAAAAAATCGGTAATTCGCCAAGATCTGCAGGCTTACTCCCGGAGCTGTTGGGGATTATTGCCTGTCTTTTGTCATCAACCAAATGATACTCATCGGAGTTTTGGAGATCTGGCCAAACTCTTAATACCTTTTATCCAGACAGACTCTTTTATGCTCGAGAAAATTGCCATGGGCTTGCAGGTATTATTTACATTTTGTGTCGTGTTCTTTAATCTTCATTTTCATTGCTAAATTTTACATTAATGATTTCTAATCTTGCTTAGTGGTCTGTCTATTCTCATGTAGGTATTAGTTCAGGAAAATAAAAATGCTCTTGACTACATTCAAGGGGATGTGGAGTCAATTGAAAATGAGCATGCTCGAACATTGAATGAGTTCTCAGTGAATATCAAAGCAAAAGGTTGCTATTCAAGAAAGACCGCCAGAAAAAATATTGAGGCATTGGCTTTGTGTTGCAAAGACCTCCTTCATGCTCTATCTAGTATCTTCTTTGAGAGCCCTCCTGAGACACGCAAATTTCTAAAGGTTGAAACAGATACCTCATTACTTTATTACGGACCAAATTTCTCCATTGATTTATGAATATGCATATCCAACCATTTACTTTTGAAAGTTTTATCATCACTGTTTACATGTCAGTTTTAAGTTTGTGAAAAATCTGTCATGAATTGAAGTTAAAGAGTGGTTCTTGTTTGTGCTAGTTTGTCGGTTATTTTAAATTTACCTCATTCTTCTACTCGCCTTTTCCCTTTCATTTTTCTGCCTATAGGAAGTTCTGAGTTGGCATCTGATTGATTTCTATTTTTCTCACAATTAGGATGCAATTAGGTCCCTGGTATCTATATGTGATGCTTCTGTGACGAAGCATATATTTATTGCATCGGCGGAGAAGTTTCAATTGCTGGAGGATATCGGAGAACAGGGAGAAGGCGAATTAAACTCTGAAATTTCAGTTAATGAAGAAGAGTGCAAAACTGATGCTAAAAGGTGGTAGTTGATCGAATATAATGTTCATATCTGTTAATGGTTTTCCTTTCTTGTTGCTTTGCAATGAACCAGTTATTTGCGTCATGCATGCCAACTGTTTAGAAGAATGTAATGTTTAAGAAATATATGTTGATTTATGGCTAGCGATATGCCATTAAGGGTGTTGTCCTTGTCTGTCCTTTTGAAGGTGTTTGATACTGGAGTACGCTTCCTGCTTTGCTGAAGGATCTGATGAAAATTTGGTTAATTTACTTTTTTCCGTTATGAAGCGTGTTGTACAGGTTAGATTCAACCCTTAATTTATCATGTCTTACATTTAGCAGTCCTGCTATAAGCGTCATGTACTTTTAATTCTAGGCAGACAATAAGATGGGAGAGATGGAAGCATATCAGACACTCTGCAGAATTCTTGAGGTTAACATTCTTTGTTTCTTTTCATGTATATTTTCAAATAAAAACATCAGTTAATGCATGATTTCCAAATCTGTTCAGGCACATTCCTGGTTCTGCTTTTCACGATTTGATGCTGTGATGGACCTATTGACTGAGATGAAGTCTTCAGCTAATATCGCTGTGCTAAAGTTCCGTTTTGCCTGTTTGCAGACCTTGTTGATTCATGTTTTGAAGGTAGGTAGCTGTTATAGATATGTAGTTATTAGTCACACGCATCCATTAAATTATATTTATAGCTAATCGTTTTTCAGTGTGTTTCTTTGCTGATATAAAATTTATTGTGTCGCAGAACAACATTGATGATGAAAATACAAAGGCTTTCCTTATACTGAACGAGATTATTCTCACATTAAAGGATGTATGACCGCTTCTTCATACTTATTCTCCCAATATTCACTTAATTTTTATTCAGTCAATGGCTTTGCAGCATATCAATTTCTTTGGCTCGATGCCTGATGGGGATTAAGAAATGCCTTGTACTTCATGTCATTGGATAATGGAAATATCTGTTATAAGCAGTAGCTATAGATATCCTTTCTTGATATCAAGGGAGCAACTATTCAGTCACCCCATTTTTTCTTATTTTTTCTACTCTTTTTTTCTTCCCATCTTAGCTATGGTGGCATTTGAAATGTCGATGTCATGGTACTCAAGATTTTCTTTCTGATGTCCACTTATTTTGGATTCAGGCTGACGAAGAAGGTCGGAAAACAGCATATGATTCTCTCCATGGACTAAGTTGTAAGCTGCGCAGTTTCTCAGATTCTTCGCCTGATGGACTCTATCAGAAACTCATTACAATGGTAAGCTACCCAATCACGGTTTTCTTGACTTCATAAAATCCGTATCTGACCTATTCATTGGACCTTTGGTGTTACATAATCTGATAGATACTGTTAGGTGAGAAGAAAATTTTTGTGTTGACCTGAACTACTTGTTCTGCATTGCATTTTCTGTGTATATCCATCTGTGATCTACTATTGGGAGAAATGCTCTTATGTTGTATTGGCTTGTACAGTTTCAAAGATGTATTCATGTCACATTGAAGAAATAAGACTCTGATTTTTATGTTCAGATTTCTGGTTATCTTTCTGGATCCTCTCCCCACATAAAGAGTGCTGTGGTTTCTGCAATCTCCGTATTAGTCTACAGTGATCCTGGTCTCTGTAATACCATACCTGACGTGTTCCACTCTGTTATGGAGTTGTTGCACAGCAAATCGATCGAGGTTATAAAAGTGAGTTCACCGCACGCTTTGGACCTCTTCGTTTTTTTACCCTTCTTGATGCTGAAGATGTACTTGATCTGAATTATGCAGGCTGTTTTGGGATTCGTAAAAGTATTAGTTTCATGCCTCCAAGCAGTTGATCTGCAACATTTTATTCATGACATTATGGACGGAATTATGCGTTGGTCATCCGTCTCCCGCCATCATTTCAAAGCAAAGGTTTGTTCATTCCGTTCTTTCTTGCACGTTGTGGATGATAATTTCATCAATAAAACGGGCATACTCGAGACCAGGAGCATATACTCGTGTTTTTAATTTACTGTGGCAGTCTCATCTCTATACTTTATTCGCATTATCACCTCTATTTGAAACATTTCTCCCTCATTCATGCAATTGCCTTTTTTAGCAGCATATTCCTATATGCCAGTCATCATGTAGCTTCACTCCCATGATTGGGCTATATAGGATGGTATAAAGACTATTGATGAGTGGGAAACATATTATGATGTTGGGGATCTCCGGCGAGAATGCTATATTAGTTTCATCTTGTATGTTTAGACTGGCTGTTGTGCAGTTTTTTTTCACATGCCGAACGTATAGTGCTGAATGAAAAGCTTACGGTGCTGAAGACTGTTTTCAGCCGCAGGATAGCGAGTGAACTGATCGCGCGGGTCATAACCCGCAACCCAGATCCGGTTCACTTAAGTGAACTGATTGCAGATTTTGGCACCATAACATATCCGACTGCTAAAACAGTTTTTGGCACCCTGAGCTTTTCATTCGGCACCTTACATTGGGTATATGAAAAAAATTCGGGCTCTGTTGTGTATCCTCTATAAAATGCTAAACAAAGCTGTTCCCTTTTACTGCATCACAGATTGTTGTGATCTTGGAGATCGCGATCAGGAAGTGTGGTACTGGTGCAATAAAGGCTGCTGCACCTGCAAAATACAAGGATTTCCTTCAAGGCGTTATAGAGGTACCAAATCACTACTTTTCACTCCCATATCGCTTGGAATGGTAGCTAGCTTCTGCTATACTAATACCGATCTTGTAGTTCTATATTGGGCAATGCTTCTAATGAGAGAAGGATAATATTGGCCGACAAAATGTTCTAGTTCTCCAAGCAAATGGATTTGGCTTCTTAAAAGCTGATGATCTTTTTGTTTTTATGTCATGGATCGTTGCAGAATCGTCGTGGCAATAAGTCAGGTTCTAAGGAAGCTGGAACCAAAGACACTAAACCACAGCCATTGGTCTCTCCTCTCGAAGGGTTTGATTCATTTGCTAACTTAGCCAGAAACTGCATATGAATACATTATTATCTTGGATGCTAATTGAACTTCATTTTCCAGGCACCATAAGAGGAAACGCGGTGAGCTTTCCACCGAATCCACGGAAGAAAAATCTGATCGACCTTGGAAGGCGAAGAAGCACAGGAAAGGTAATGTTGGGAGCTCTAATTCTGACCGGAAGAGGAAACCGGCAAAAATTCGAAACCGTGGAACGCCAAATTCGAAGGGAAGCAAAATAAACATGGAAAGAAATGGAAGACGTGATGGAAAAGGCTTCAAGAGGGAGGTGACAAAGCATGGGGGATTTGTTAAAAAAGATGGGAAATCAGGTGGTGCCAAGAGAAGAAGAAGATGGGACAAGTAGGAGATGAATCCGCTGCTGGATTCAGAATTTCGGGGGGAGATTGCGACTGCGAGTAGATTCATGATAAGTAGAATCAATTTCCTATTTATATATTAATAATAATTATTACTACTATAATTATTTTTTAGATAATGTCACTAAATTGTTACTAGACAAGTTAAATGATAGTGTCAAAAAAGCAAAATGATGATATTGGTTGTGGGATCTGTAAAGGTGAGAAATTTTCTCGTAACCATTTATTTGCTAGACAAATCCTAATTTGTTACACAAATGATCTGGACTGTAGATTCAAAAATGGATGACTCAGATTAAACTCTCATTAAAAGAATTCACCTGTTATGAACTTTTGGGATCTTCCTCCATAAAAATTCAATCTGGTAGAATTTTCCATCTGCTGTAACATGAATGGATAGGGGACTTTGTGAGATGCTTACTTCCAATCTGCAATCATTGCTCAAGCATGGGATGTTGCTCGAGCTCGCTCAAGAATGGGACTCTCGCATCTTTCTTTCAACACACTCGAGATTAAACAGAGTCTGATTGTTGCCTTAAAGCTCATTGAACGCAGAATGCTCTCTCTTGCAATTCTCACACCTCTGGCAACAACCTTCGTAAACTCTGTAATATTCATGCAGATTGACTCAGAATTGATGCTGGCATCTTCCGTTTGGGCTCGTGTTCCGTTGCCAGCGGAGGCCTCGGTCTCACTGTCGTCAAATTTGTGCGCCGAACTCATTGTCGTAGGCCAATTTCTTGGCCAGATTTGACAGTAGGTTGCGAGGAAGGAGCAGCTTCATCTCTTGCGCCAAAATGGCGAAATCTATGCCGTAGAAATTTCTCGTCCTTAGAAGTTTCTCGTCCATAAATTTTTTGTGAAGGATCTTTTGTGAAGAAGACACCAAAAGTTGCACGTGATTCCTTTTAATAAGAGTTTAATGTGGACCATCGATATTTGAATCTACGGCCCACATAATTTGTCTAGCAAATTAGGGCTTGTCTAGTAAATAAATGGTTAGCAAGGAAAAATTTCTCTTGTAACTAGGAAAGTTAAATTTTTTTCATTACAATGGAATCAACTTACAAGAAATGAATTTACAACAATGCCCTCCATGGGTCAAATGAGAAAGAAGAATTGGATACCCGAGACACCATGTCACTAGGCTCCACACTAGCAGACACTGATTCGAGCCCAACTATACACCACCGCTCCCTTAACACCGCATTGACACCGTATGAGCACAACAACACACACATCAATATGTGTGTGTGCTCATGTGGGGCGCACTCTCACTTTTGTGAGTAAGCGGTGCACATGCTGTGCTGTGGAGCGGTGGGCTTTAGCAATCTTGCACTGATCCAGATAATGCGTCTAAGGTCCCAAATCTCGTAGGGGCACTTAGGCACTAGTAGAATAATTTTTTTAGCAAATCAATTAGTAGAAGAAACTGACTGGTGATTTGTATGGGATCCAAGGGTGTAAGTTAATCAGAAATTTTCTGCTATCGGACGGTATATTCTGGATACGCTTCCTTACAACCCGAATTGTAATCCTGACCGTCCAGTGTTGATCCAACGGTGTGAAACTAAGTAATCTAATCCTCACTGTCGGATCAACAGTGGACTGTCAGGATTAAAATTCAGGTTGTAAGGGCGCTTCTCCAGGATATATCGCCTGACATTGGAAAATTTTCGGTAAGTTAATGGCGTTTTAGACTTTGAATCAACTACACAAAGACTAATTGCATAACTAAGACCATAAGATATTTGCTCAATGGAAAGATGAACTGTTGGAATAATTTCGTGGCGAGACGAATCGGTGGTTTTGATTTCGAATGTTTTAACAACTTTAGGATGCATAAGGAAAATTGAGAGAGCTCAGTATCAAGCAGGAGTTGGCAACTATGATAATGGACCACATCAACATAAAAATAAAAATCCATAGTATGATCGGCAATGTTAAACGACATGTCAGAAAACTTCTTCCCCAAACAAAGCACGCAAAAATCTTGCCACGCTGGATATAAATGTCTGTCACTTTTGAGAAATGATATACCATAGTAATATTTTACACTAAAACCACATTAAAAATGTGTCGACAACATGTAATTGGATGCTATGATTGTGTGGGCCAACTCATATGCCAATTACATGATACTAACACATTTTTAGTGTGTTTTTAATATCAAATTTTGGTGTGTCATAGTATTTCTCGTCACCTTTCTACCCTTTACGTTCTAACGTATTAGGGCCTGCTTTGTCTTTCCCCTTGAAAATGCCATACACTCCGTGCTGTCATTGATCCCCTACGTTTTTTAATTCTGCCCATTTCTAATTTTGCCTCCCCGCGGATCCACATTGCTGCGCCACGCAACGCCATCGCCACGCTGAAGTCGTCTACCTTTACGCAACGCCGAACACCGATTGCCGCAATGGCACCGCGAATAACATGGACCTTGTTTCTTACAATTCTCCCATGCAACCCTCCTGATCAAACCTAAATTGGGTTAGTATCTTGGTGGGTTGAATTATTCAGGTAAGTTGGATTCTTTTAGTGAAAAAATGGGCCTATGCAATCTTACTGTTTTTGGGTTATTTTCAATTTATGTGGGTTGATGTTGATTGTTTTATCAATCAATTTTGAGTTAATTGTCATTTACATCCTTGTACTATACATATTGATCAATTTGTACCCCTATACTTTCAAAAGAACTAATTTACCCCCTTTTACTTTTATAAAAAGACTTTTCATCCTATAAATATTTTTTATCTTATTATTTTTTTACTAATGACTAAATTGTCCTTTATTTCTTTTAATGATTTTCTACGTAAACGTGAGATAAAAAATAATTGAACCTACTTTCTCTCCGTCAATGATCTTCTACGTAAACTTGAAATAAAAATAATCTCCGCCGTGAATTTGATGAACCCGCGTGGAGGGTCTTTTGGTCATTAGTAAAAAAATAATAAGAAAAAAAATATTTTTGGGATGGAGGGTCTTTTTATGAAAGTACTGTTAGTTAGAGATATATATTGGGGAAGATTTGACTAAATCTTCCCCATGATTTCCCGGGATTAGATTACCATAATCCCGGGATTGTAGTGTCTATCAAACTCCTATAAATATGAGGAGATGTAC
>JAOYMZ010081847.1:0-11399 GCA_025802335.1 Pinguicula primuliflora
GTGACAAAACAAGCACACACATACATTTCAAGGTAAACTAGCATACTTTCATAAGCTAAATAGGCATGGTTTCATAAGGAGGCTCAACCGAGCCTCAAGCTACAAAGTTTAGCTCATAGCAAGAGCAATAGCATCCAAATACAATGATTCAATACAAAGCAATGCCATAAAAACAAAATGAAAGGTAGAAACGGTGGGTCTTTTCTCTCGGACGAATGAAGCTCTTCAATGGTGGAAATTGCCTCCCTCTTGAGTCCGCTGCTGAATGGTGAATGTCGCCGCTATTATGATGTTTTCCGCTGTCTAGGGCTTCCAAAATAGGTTGATTACACACGGACCCCTTTAGTTTTTGCACGTGACACTCACATTTTCACAAGGTTCTTTCAGACTTTTCTCCAATTCGTATAGCTGGCAGAGTTGAGCTCCAAAGTGTGAGTCCGCTGCTTTAAATCCTGATGATATGTAAAGAGAACTTGTTCACAAGGTCTAGGGCTAGCTGCGTATGGATTTTACCCTCGTGACCTTCAACCATTCAAGAGATATCAGCCGCGGACTGGATATATCAGTCATAGCTCGTGAAATGCATCAAGGGTGATGTCATGGCTTTGATCTCGACCATACACGTCCCAAATGGCTTGAATTCTAACATGAAACTTGTAGAGGGGTCTTATATGGGAAGCACAGACATCTGAAGATTGAAGCGTACACTGATGCTGATTGGGCTGGAAGCCCTGTAGACAGACGGTCCACGACAGGGTATTTTACTCTCATTGGAGACAATCTGGCCACATGGAGGAGTAAGAAGCATAAAGTAGTGGCAAGATCGAGTGCTGAAGCAGAGTTTAGAGGGATTGCCAGAGGAGTGACAGAGATGTTATGGCTAGTGAAGTTGATGACTGAGTTAGGTTTTCCACCTGAGGGCACGTATTCCTTGATGTGTGAGAACAAGGCTGCTATTCACATTTCTGAAAACCCTATTCAACATGATCGAACCAAGAATGTTGATATTGATCGCCACTTCATCAAAGAGAAACTTGAAGGCAAGATTGTTGCACTCCCATTTGTGAAATCTGAGGTTCAGCTAGTAGATATCTTGACGAAGGCTGTCAACAGTCAGATCTTTCATGACGTATTGTTCAAGTTAGGCGTTGGTATCCCACCACCTAACTTGAAAGCGAGTGTTAAGGATTGATTTTATGTAAATAAGGGATAATTATAAATCCCTTCCTTATGTAAAGAATCCCTTGATTGTAGGGATTTGGGATTGTGTGGAGGATGGACTAAGTCCTATATATGTACGCATGAAAACAAGAAGAAAAACATAAGAGAAAACTGGAAGAACGCTCTTCCCGTAGAGTAGGAATTTCTCCCGAACCACGTAAATCCTTGTGTCTCCTTATAATTCCGCATATATTTCCTCTTATTAATGAAGAAATTTGGCCCTACCCATTAATCGAGTCTCGAGCCCGCCCACCCACTTAGGTGGGTTTGATGGGCCGCCCGCCCACATAGGTGGGTTTGATGGACTTTGAATAAAACGAGCCCACATAGGTGGGTCTCGTGTGGGTGGGTGCGCGTGCGGGGATTAATTTGGTAGGAATATGAGTTATCCTCATAAAAATCTTAAGCCTAAAGTGATTTGATTTTAACCCACATTCCTATTTAAACCTCATTATTCTTAATTTCACAATCGGTGTGGGACAGTTTCAATACTCCCTCTCAAGTCCAACTAGGCAAGTCCTGTCGGACTTGAACACTCACACTGTATAAACGTAAGATCAAAACCAGGTCGACCCATTAATCGAGTCTCGGGCTCGCCCGCCCACATAGGTGGGTTTGATGGGCCGCCCGCCCACATAGGTGGGTTTGATTGGCCGCCCGCCCACATAGGGGGATTTGATGGGCTTTGAATAAATCGAGCCCACATAGGTGGATCTTGTGTGTGTGAGTGCGTGTGCGGGAATTAATTTAGTAAGAATGTGAGTTATCCTCATAAAAACCTTAAGCCTAAGGTGATTTAATTTTAACCCACGTTCCTATTTAAACCTCATTATTCTTACTTCCAGAATCGGTGTGTGGGACAGTTTAGGACAAAAACATATTAAGAGGTGTCATTAACACCCACACCCATTCTAAACTCCTATTTAAACCTCATTATTCTTACTTTCAGAATCGGTGTGTGGGACAGTTTAGGACAAAAACATATTAAGAGGTGTCATTAACACCCGCACCCATTCTAAACATCATCACGACTGGAGTTTTAGTTCGATTTCAAATCTGTTTTTTTAGGCCACTAATGCAAGCCCAATCATTCATAATCGAAACCCTGATCTCATCCATAAATTGGGAATAATGTTGCATCACCGATGGAACCTGTTTGAAAAGAACAGGTTAAGTGAGTGTGATTGCAGTTTCTTCTATACAATCTAAGCTAGCAAAGGCACCATTTCAGTTTGGAAGCACCTAAGCTACAACAATTGATGAGTTACTATACCTGCTCTGATATGATCCCGGAGATGCAAATGGCAGCGCCCGGCTTAGCATACGAGACAATTCGACTCGCCAAGTCTAGCAGTGGGTGAAACAAGATATTTGCAATAACGATGTCATACTTGCCTTTCTCAGCAACGAGCTCTGGAATGTATAAATCATTGGCATCGATGTTGTTGAGTGGAACTTGGCTGTCAAATTGAGGGCTATCCGTGCTCGGAACAAGGCTCACCAGCAACTTATCTGGGGCAATGCTGTTCAGAGCAGCGTTATAACGGACTGATGCTATAGCTTGTGATTCTATGTCAAATCCAACTGAAAGAGCGGCACCTAACTTTGAACCGAAGGAAACTCAATATGTTGAAGTGATACTGACTGGCAGGGTTAACAGACAAAAGAAAATAGTTTTGCAGAAGGGATACTGTGTGTGTGTCAACTATCAAGAATTCATATTGTCTACCAGTTTGTAAAAGATACAAATATTCTAAAAGTTTAAGTACCTTTAGAGCTGCAATCGCAAGAACACCTGAGCCTGTGCCGTAATCCAAGAAGTATTCTCCCCCTTCTATCAACCGATGGAGTTGCAATAGACACAGCTTTGTCGTAGGGTGTTCCCCAGTTCCAAATGCCAAACCAGGATTAAGAATTACATTTATTGCTTCATGATCCTGAAGGTCCAAACATCCGAAACCTTATCATTTATTCCCTCATGTACTTGTTAATAAAAAGTATTGTAGTCTATAAGAACCTAAGTATCAGGAATCTTACTGGGGTTTTTCTCCATTCAGGGACAATCCAGAGTCCATCTATTATTTGCAGAGGATGAAAAGAATCCTGTACATGAAGCAATAACATCAAATTCAAGAAATTCCAGTCTCCTTATTCATAGTCTGTACAGAACCTGAGTTTTTGTGATCCAATCAGTGTGGTCATGCATTTCAACTTCATAGCAAGGTATCTCCTTCAATCCCACCGAATCCGCAGCTTGTGAGATGCAATCTTTCACATCCTGGTCTATGTTGAATATAGAACCTATCCATATCTATTCATTGGTACGATATAAATCGTGTTAATGCAAACACCTCTGATAAAAGTTCAGAAATAACAAACTGTCATAAGCCGGCCAGTTTATGAGCTACCACCTCGTCATCATTTTCGCAGGCCTCCAGTTCGCTAATGGTCGTGGAACTAGCTCCAAAGCACATAAGGCACTCGGAGAGCACGTCCTTTTATACAAAAATCAACATCAGAAGATATATATATATATATGGTATTGGTGACTCACACTTGCACAGAACAGAACCAAGGCATGACGGTCTTACAGCAACATCTCTCGAGCAGCAAATGCGAACGGAGAGGTAAGGCGAAGTGAATGAATGATCAATATTTACGGTGCTGTTTTTCAGCGGGTGAGAAGAAGAAAAACAGCTGACAGCGGAGATCTTCTTATTCTGAAGCTGCAGCTTTCCGTTGACCAAAGAGAAGAATGAGAATCCGTTCGGGTAGGAGAAGCGGCTCTTGCAGCGGGGATAGGAGAAGAAACTCGCCGTGGAACTGTAGCACGCCAGATGTTTGAAGAAATGACTGCGAAGAGAAGAGAGCGGAACAGACATTACGATAATGTGACCGCGTCTGAATAAGGGGGCGATGGGTAATCCATTTTATGGTCAATTTGTGTACGTATCTCTCATGGCTGAGGCCTGGGCACCATAATTTATATATTAATATAGGATTTTTTTTGGATTAAAATTTCGTATTTTAATATGACCAATGAGAGGGCGACACTTCAGCAAGAATGAGATGTAAATTAGTATTATTTTTTTTTTATTCTTATTGAATTATATTTAATTTTCTCTCTCCTACATTTTTTACAATCGGATATATGCGACGAATTGCTCATTGTTCGTTGAAACGAACTCCACCATAATAATCAGCACGTCGTGAGTTTTGATTTGAGATATGATTTGATATAGTTTTGACACCGTTTCGACGATAGTGACTTAACACATGAGTAATTTTACGCGTTAGTGACTTCAGTCACGGGCCATATATAGTATTTGTTAAAATATTACGTCGCGTTGAAATTTTCATCCCGAACTTCTTTAACACGGATTTAAAAATGTGCTGAAAGTTTCTGCGTGGTGCATTTCCCGCACGATGTGGCGAGCCCAGAAAATTGACATTGGAGTCGTGCTGAAGCCTTCAACCTGGAGTTTTTTTCTAAAACCGAACCTATTGTGCAGATTTTTGCTTTATCCTACCGAATTTTATTTTAGACCGTTGGATGTCGAGATCACTTCATTTAAACCCCAACCTGACTGAGCTCTGAACCGCAAAGGTGTGAGAAGAAGAACTACCAGCTCCAAAGAAAGAAGAACCTCCGACGAAGAACCAATCCCCCAAATTGTGGAGAATCAAGATCCTGGAGAAGGGCAGTCGTGACAAGGTCTAAATCGGAACCCTAGCCGCATCCCACCACTAATCGATCTCCTCAAATCCGGCACGATCAGGGGAAAGAACCCTAGACGCTTGACGGGTTGTCTTTTTTTTCTCACTTTCCTTGAAATCTTCCTCTTGTTTTGCCATTTGCCCCTTCCGAAATAAGAATCCTCCCCGTGTCCCCTTCAAAGGCTTATTCAATTTCCAAGCTTTTTTTCACAAGCCATGTATGATTTTCAAGACATGATGCCTGCTGATAAGCAGGGGAAGGGTTAGGAAGGGGACGCTGATGGGAATGTGGTCCTCAATCAGATGGAATTCTGCGTGCTGATGTTCAGATCAAGCCCAGAATTGATGGGGCAATCGAAGGAATTGCTGGAGGGGTGAGATCCAGCAGGAGAGAAGAGAATGATGAAGATTTGTATTTTCGGGTCAAAACCTGCAAATTCGGGTTGCGGGTTAAACCCGCGAAATTTCATTTTAAGTTAAATGATCTCGACCGTCGGATCGAGATCCGACGGCCGAGAATAAAATTCGGTAGGATAAGGCAAAAAACTGCACAATAGGTTCGGTTTTAGAAAAAAACTCCTTCAACCTGGCCTCCCTTATAAATAGTCCCCCTCCTTCTCTCTTTTTCACCACCACAACACAAATCTCATACCCTTAATTTGGAAAGAAGAACATTTTCAACACTAGCTAGTCGAGGAGAGCTGTAACAAAGCCTATCTACTGCAAGATAATTTTTATACATTGCGCAAAAGGGTGCATATTCTTTATATTTGATTTATTAAATATATGAATATTAATTATCATTATTATATTTATTCATTGTTCTTATTATTACAAATTTATTTTAGATATCAATATGAGTTATTATTAGGATCAGAGTTAGCGTCCCCATCTTTACCGCCCTGAGTCTCAAGATGTTATTGGAGATTTGGAGAGACGTAGAAGTACACATATTTTAAGGAATGAAATAGATGTTAATGTACAACCTAACGGCAGACATCCAGATTATCAGATTCGTAAGCTTAGGTTGCATTACTGGTTGTTGACTATATAGTGGCCACTGGGTTCTGGGGTCATATAAGAGTTGTGCTATACAGATAGATTGACATTTTGTGACGGCTCTGATTGATCGATGGCATCTTCGCACGCACACATTCTGGATGTCATTCAGGAAGTGTACAATCACATTGCAGGATGTCTCTATGATATGAGAATTCCCAATTAATGGGCTGTCAGGCACTGGTATGCCATGGTCGTTATCTCGTATCCAGCATTATATGGAGGAGTTCTATGACATTGTTATTGGTGAAGGTGATAAATACGAATTGAAAATTAAGGTTTCCACGATTGGGAAGTATTTAAATTTAATTCAGATTGATAATGATAGTGATGAAATAGAATAGACGTAAAGTATTATGTCTGGGGTGTCATAACCATGATTTTAAGGAGTATTATTTTTTCGGATCGTCGCGGATATAGGATAGATATGGGTAAGAATGGTAGTCACCAGATCTGACAAATGCAGTAAAGAAAACGAGTTAGTAATCAACAAGAAATGAAATATACAAAACAAAACAGTAATGTATATGTCAAATCCTGTCTCGGAAGAGTGCGGAAGCGTGTAGTAATCAATATCTCAAGCATAGAACGCCAGAAAGTGAATGTGCCGTTAGTTTGCCTTGGAGAGCACCTCGTCAACAGCAACGAAAACCGTATATAATCGGTTCAAAAGAGAGGTATCAAGGTAAGGATCTCAGAGCCAGAGAGAAAAATGGATAAAGATACAAGTATGGGAGTGCAATGGCGATCAAAGTGGCCGGAAAACTAGGGTTTAAGAGAGACAGAGCGCCGCACAGAGAGAGTATACAAGTGAGAGTGAAAAGTGAGACGAAAATGTGTTAAGTGTTGCTTTTATACTCAAGTCCAGAATGTTCGATAGAAGGGCGAGAGAAATGGGCCAAATGAATTGGGCTGTATCGACACATAACAGGTAAGGGGGAGATGGGCCGAGGGAAAAAGTAGTGGACCAAAGAATAAAAAAAATAGGCATCGGATAATATAAGATGGCCCGAACAAATGCAGGAGGCCCAATGAACAGAATCTGGCCCAGAACGAATAATTAGACTAATGAACCGTAAATTCGAGGCTTCGAGGTCAACTGAGGTGTAATTCGAGAATAAGAATTTCAACCTTCAGGTTACGCCTAGCATTACCCGGTTGACAATTCAATTTGAGTCATCATGAACCCGAAGGTTTAGACTCTAAAAAGTATTTACATCATCCGGCTATCTTTGGAACCGTGAATGTGCCTGAGGTGCATAAAACATAAAATAGTGTAATGTGTGTGAAAATGTAATATAAATGAAATAAGTGTAGGGATAGAAGCACTCCATCTTCGGGTCTTGACTCGAGCTTTGTAATGGGCTGAATTATGAGCCCACTCCCAACAATTTCCACCTTGGACTTATGGTTCAGCCCAATAGACCATTTCCTGCATAATAGGACAGTGCAGACAACCAACCAAAAACAGAAGAAGGTATAGATCTATATGCAGCATACTCATGCGTAGATGATATAAGTATATCTGCAGAACCCACAAAACAAATCTGCAAGTAGTCCCAAGACATGCAACAATTCTAAAATGACCTAACAGATACATATCCCACATAAAACAGTAATGACAGTATCCAAAATCATCCTCTACTCATGCCAATATGCTCCAAACAGAATTGAAATTTCGATTGTGTTACCATCTTGATCCCCATGTCTGCAGAATTCAAATTAGTATCTATTTTTTTCTAGTAAAACAGCTTTATCAGCAATCATATCTCGAATAAAATGCAGTTTAACATCTATATGCTTGGTTCTTTCATGAAAGACAGGATTTTTACTCAAATGAATTGCAGATTGGCTATCACAGAAAATAGTTCCTATTTCAGACAGAATTTTACATTCACTAAGCAGTCCCTGTAGCCACAAACATTCTTTAAAACAACCAGTCAAGGCAATATATTCAGATTCAGTTGTAGATAGTGCAACAATATGTTGTAATTGAGATTTCCAGCTTATGCAGTTTCCACCTAGCAAGAACTGATAACAAGTTGTAAATTTACGGAATCAAAGTCACCAACAAAGTCTGAATCAACATAACCGAATAAGTTTAAGTTCTGACAGTTTCTCCTAAAGACAAGACCAAGATCACAGGATCCATTTAAGTATCTCAAAGCCCATTTTAAGACATCCCAATGTTCCAAGCCCGAATTAGACATAAATCTACTAAGAAAAGAGACAACATAAGATAAATCAGGCCTTATACTCACCATAGCAAACATCAGAGAACCCAAAACATTAGAATAAGGTATACTTTCCATTTCCAAAATTTCAGAAGGTGTTTTAAGACACTGCAGCTTACTTAATTTAAAATGTAGAGCTAAAGGCATAGAGACAGTTTTAACACTTTCAAAACCAAACTTCTTCAAAACTTTTTCATATAACTTGTCTGATGTAGTTTAAGAGTACCATTTTCCCTATTCCTATCAATTTCCATCCCTAAAATCTTCTTAGCTTCCCCTAAATCCTTCATTTCAAATTCTGATTTCAATTGCAACTTCATTTTGTCTATCTCAGCTCTAGATTCACTTATAAGAAGCATATCAATCACATATAGAAGTAAATAAACAGAACAGTCACATCTGAGCAGAAATTAGAAACAGGAATCATACAGACTTCTCACAAATCCCAAACTAATAACAAATGAATCAAATCTTTATACCACTGCCTAGGAGCCTGTTTTAACCCATATAATGATTTTTTCAGAAGGCATACAAAGTCTGATTTTTCTTTATCTTCATAACCTAAAGGTTAATCTATATAAATTTCTTCTTCATGGTCACCATACAGAAAAGCAGTCTTTACATCAAGTTGATCACACTCAAGATTATTCCAAGCAACAAGAGTAAGCAGTATACGAATAGTCATAAATTTAACCACATGAGCAAAAATTTCATTGAAATCTAACCCTTCCCTCTGATTATATCCTTTAGCAACAAGTCTAGCTTTATATCCCACAGAATCAGTTTCAGAGTTACCTTCTTTAACTTTAAAAATCCATTTGCACCCTATAACCTTTCTACCAGCTGGTTTAGGAACTAAAATTCAGGTTTTATTCTCATGCAAAGATTTGATTTCATCATCCATAGCTAATTTCCACTTAAGAGCATCAGAACATGCAAGAGCTTCAGAAAAAAATTCAGGTTCATAAAATGATACTTGCTAACCAATAGTAAAAGCATAATCAATTATTTCAGCATAATTTGCATATCTCAAATTCGATTTTCTAACCATTTTCTCCCTATCTCTAGCCAGCATATAGGTTGGTAAAGGCTGTTCAGTTTGTATATCATCATTCATAGTTTCAGTTTCAGGCAAGTTTTCAGTAACATCAGTAACAGTTTCAGGCACATCATTCTGTTCAGCAACTTCAGAATTAATCTGAGATGGAATAGGTTCTTAGTTAGAACCATTCCCACCATCCTCCACCTCAATCTAAGGTGTGGGATGATGCTCCACCTCAATAGGGACTTTAGGGAGGTTCTGCTTATCCATAGAAATTCTTCTAGGATTATCAATCACGAAATCAGATTCATATTTACTCACATTTGCATTCAAATAAGGAAAATCAGTTTTATTGAAGATAACATCCCTACTTATAAGCACTTTCATTCCAGGCACGTTTTTATCCCACAGTCTATAACCCATAACTCCCTCCTGATAACCCAGAAAAATACACTTAACAGACCTAGGGTCTAATTTTCCAACACTGTTATGAACAAAAGCAGCACATCCAAAGACTTTCAAATTTTCCAATTTAACTTCAGAATCAAACCAGACAGATTCAGGATTTTTAAAACCAATGACTTTAGAAGGAATTCTATTTATCAGAAAAGCAGAGTATGAAGGGCTTCACCACAGTTTTTTTTTGACAAACCAGAAGTGGACAACATGCACCTAACCTTTTCTAGCAGTGTTCTGTTCATTCTTTCTGCAATACCATTCTGCTGTGGTGTGTATCTAACTGTGTGATGCCTAGTTATGCCATGAAATGCACAAAAATCATCAAAGACACGATTGCAGAATTCTAAGCCATTGTCAGTCTTTAGATATTTAATTTTGGTTCCCTTCTGATTTTCTATCAAAATCTTATAGTTCCTAAAGCATGCAAAAGTCTCATCTTTTGTTTTTAACAAAAACACGCAAACTTTCCTACTGAAATCATTAATCAGAGATAAAAAAATACTTCTCTCCGCCATGTGTGGCATCAGAAGCAGGCCCTCACATGTCAAAATGCATATATTCTAAACACTGTTTAGACCTATGCACACCTTTTGGGAATTTAACCCTATGTTGCTTACCATAAATGTAAGGCTCACAAAAAACTAATTTTCCTAGTTTCTGATTACCAAGCAGACCCTTAGCATGCAAGATAGATAAATTTTTCTCACTCATATGCCCTAAACGTAAATGCCACAACTTTGTTTCATCCACACCAGAAACAGTCAACATATTTGCACATAATGTCTTGCCATTCAAATAATATAGCCTATCCTTGCGAAAACCAGTTAAAACCGCAGAATCATGCTTGTAAACAGTAAGAACACCATTTATAGCAGAATAATGACAACCATTTTTCTCAAGCATACCAAGTGAAATAAGATTTCTTTTCAAATCAGGAATGTAGCTAACATTAGTGAATTTAATTGTTGTACCATTTTCAAGTCTCAAACAAATAGGACCTGTCCCTTCTATTTTACAAGTATTGTCATTTCCCATTATAGCTAAACCATGCATGCTTTTATCTAATGAATTAAACCAGTCTAGATGTGGTGTCATGTGATAAGTGCATCCTGAATTTAAGACCCATTCTTTAGATGACTGCATATAAGTTACATTCAAGACATAATCCACATTAGAACAAGTTTCAATAACAGATTCATCAATCTCATTTAACTCTGATTTTTGAAAAACAGGTACAGATTCTGAATTTTGAAAAACAGTAACAGTTTTTGACAAAACAGTATCTGAAGCATTCAAATTCAGACTTTGATCAGGCATAAATTCACTGAATTTCAGACATTCAGACATAAAATCATTTAAAGCATCATATTCAGTTTCAGTTTCAGCATGCATATCTTCATTGTTTTCAACATAAAAGACAGAGTCCATTTACAATGAGCTATTAGAGCAGCTAGCCACATTTGTAGGATCACAGAGACTATTCACAACATTAGGATTAGCCACATTACTTTTTTTTAGCAGGGCATACAACAAAATTCGAATTATTGTTGCAGTTTTGATCATGCATATGTTTAGAAGCAATCTGTGCAGTGATATTACCATTTTTAAAATTCTCAACTTCATTTTGATTTTGAAAATCAGTGACAAATAATGCATTTGAACCACTA
>JAOYMZ010081858.1:0-27119 GCA_025802335.1 Pinguicula primuliflora
TCTGCCTCTAATGTTAGAACTTGAGACATGTAAGTCTTATATTTTGACATTGGGTTGTTGTCTTTGGTTTCCTTTTCAACAAACGCTAGGCTTTAGTCTTGTATGAACATTATGGCCTATTAAGGTCTATTTTATTATTAACGCGAAACCCCGTCCAAAATCAATGGACGGGTTTTTAAAAAAATAATTTTTTTTTGGATATAGCACACTTATAGACAAAAAAATGCAAAGATCGGTCTCTCCCCCATGAGATTTTAGGGAACTTACCAATAGAAGAAAGAGGTGGGACTCCGGGAAGGTATTCCCATGGCTTAATATAGTACTTGGAATTCCTGTAATTAATAGATAGGTTTAGAAGAGAGACGCTGAAAGAGATCCGCCTCCCCATCTAAGTTTCTAGATCTACCATTTTTCAAGTGACTGAATCCATGTAAGTAATCTTATCGCTCTTGCACATTTGCGTTCTTACCTTTGTCGACTTGTCCTTTCTTTACAGTTTTATTCGTCGTTCTAATAGCCCCCTTTGTTTTCACATTCTTTGTTCTCTTCGTTTTCCAACTAGAGAACTATAAACCAGGTGGAAGACGTGCCATTAACCCCAAAAACCCTACATTAGCTGTTCGGGTGGAATCAAACATAAATCATGTTGGTATTTTATATATCTCGAGCTCATATGGCGGGTTTCGAGTATATATATATTTTTTATGGAGTCCATATATGTGAGAGTATATATATTTGGAATGTGGGTATCATTCTCAAAATCCTGAATTCAAGGTATTGGACTTCCCCCACTTCTTTCCATTTATACTCATGTTTCTTGGTTTGGTTTTTCGGTATGGGACATTTTTCCCATTACCTTTCAACACTCCCCCCAAGTCCGACGTCGGACTTGAACACCCTTTGGTTATGCAGCGGAAGTTATTCGGGCTGGCCCATATGACGAACCACGCTCCGATACCACTGTTGGTATTTTATATATACCGAGCCCATATGGCAAGTTTCGAGTATATATATATATTTGTTATGGAGTGCATATATGTGGGAGTATATATATTTGGAATGTGGGTATCATCCTCTAAACCCTAAATTCAAGGTATTGGACTTCCCCAACTTCTTTCCATTTATACTCATATGTTCTTGGTTTGGTTTTTCGGTATGGGACATTTTTCCCATTACCTTTCAACAAACCAAGTCCAAGAAGACCGAGGGCTTTTCTTCCGAAACTCTTGGTGCCTCTCTCACGAGACTCGCAGCGAAGTAATCCCCTTCTAGGCCGCCATGTAAGTCATTATTACTCTGTTTTTTTGTATTACTTCATTATGATTGCCTCGACAACCTTCTCATGAGCTACAACATTCAGTAAAGTAAAACCAGTTACTTTTATATTCTGCTCACCAGCGATGGAGATACAACTGCATCATGCACATTTGCATTTGCATCCGGAGATACGACTTGTCCTTTCTTTGCAGTTTTATTCGCCGTTCCAATTGTTGGGCGCAGCGGATAAAATAAAAATAATGGAGAAATCAGGCAGGTGCAGAAAATAAATGGACACCGAGAATTTTACGTGGTTCACCCTCAATCCTGGGCTACGTCCACGGGACAACCTCCGAACAAATTCTTTCACTATAAAATAGTAGGTACAAGAGAGTCTTCTCTAGATCATCTAGACGCTAACCAACACCGAAGATCTACCAAAAAATATTTCCCCAATATTTTTGTCACTCCCCCAATTTAGGAAATACCTAAACAACTCTCTCACACAATAAAACTCTTGTTTTCTTTTTTTCCTCTCGTTGGCTGTGTTGTAGTGTGTTGTAAACTGAACAAATGCTATGTATTTATAGGCGAGTTTCTTCACTGTACATCTTCATGCGCCGCTTCAAAATTTATTCTCCGCAGACAATGCAATAAATGTTGCTTCATGCGCAACAATTATATGCAAAGTCTGTATATCACAATAATTATTGGTCCCCCCTCCATGTGGGAGGGACCAACACTAAAGAGGTGTGAAAGAAAATGTTAACAATTGGTAAATAACGGAGTGATGCATTCAATCGATCTCCATCCAAGATGCAAGAAACACAAGGACCGAAACTGATAAGACCAGCTAAGAGTTTGACGGCGAGAACGGCTCTTTGGAATCATATTTATAGGGGACTTTAGGGTTTAATTTTACGTTGGGCCTTTGCTACGTTTATTCTACTTTTTTTAGCACGGGAATTTGGTGTCATTTATGCGTCCGGGAAAAATATATATATCCTAGTTGTGAAAAACTGGAAATGGAGAAGTCGAGATGGATTTCGCTGCATTCCCGTATAAACCCTCAGCGTATGCAGTGCATTGCAATGGCTTGTTGACATAAAGAAGCAGGAAAATATTGCTTAAGAATACAAGTGTACAGAGCAGAAGTATTAATCTCCACATGCATAAGATTTTTATCTGGATTGTCATTCAAGAAATGCACCATCTGATGATCAAGAAGAAGTATCAGCTGGAGGGTAATTCCCGTATATGTAAGATGCAAATCCCCAGAATGTCATTGTAAGTGAGAGGATCTTGAAACCACTCATTGGATCTTTCAGAAGTATAACTGCAGCAATGCTCGTAAGGGGGACTCTAATGGAATTAAGAACACCTGCTAGCACTGTGGATGCAAGGAATACCACTGCAGTAGCCCCAAGTACCCCAATCTGAAAGGTAATAACGGACCAGATGAGAACCGATAAGTATGAACTTCTACCGCCTTCGAAAGCTTTCGCCTCCGTTGCCATTCTGTGGAAGTCCTTGTTCACTATGAGACCAATTGTAGTGAAAACAAAACCAAAGAAAGATACCATAACTTGCTGCTCCAGAACAACGTGGAACGAATATCTTCCGAGTAACTTTACAAATAGCAACTCGGACAGAGCGAAAATAAGGCCATGTAACAATGATGCCAATATGTTCCATACATATCCCATTGTATATTGTGTGTCCGTAACATATCCATATCTATCGGAGTTTGAATCCAGTGCAATGATAGCCATTGCAGCTGTAATCACCACAGTAGCATTTACGGTTGAAGCGTTAATTTTATTCTTGACAAGAAGATACCCAAAGAAAGCAGTGAATATTAGGGAAGTAGATCCCAACAGAGATGCCGTGGATGCGGGCAAGTAAGCATATCCATATGCATACATGAGATTGTCACCAGCACTCAGGAAGCCCAAGAAGGCATAAGAAAGAATGAGCTTAAAACTCAAAGGAGTTGGTGATGCTCCCATAACCAAGTATGTGGGAACTAAAACTAGTGCAGGAATAGGCCATCCAGCTACAGCTGCCCAAGAGATTATCCACTTACTATTCCCACCGTTGGAGTAATAAACACGTGAGAGGAGAGACGAAGCAGGGAATGCCACAAGCATTGCTATGCTGCTTAGGATCAACAGCAGCCAATGCGAGATGGGCTTGCTTTGGTAGGTCTTCCAAGCTGCGGTCATATAGGAGTCGAACTTGTTCTGAAACGTCTTAATCCCCGAACCTTCCATTTCTTCCAAAGAAAAAACATATATATAACTTCAGCCAAAAAGAAATGAAGAAGAACTTGGGAGGCGAATGCTAGTGGAAAGATAACCATTCTCTAACACCCTAAGATAAAGTTTCAGTCTCTAAAGAATGAGTTAACAGTTGGAATATTGTACCACACATATTAGAGAAAGAGTTAGAAAACAACTTAAATAGGAATGTTATGTATGTGTATCATTACTCATGAACAAACGAAAAAAAACTTAAATAGTAATATGGCGCTACAATCAATTACATGTATAAGTTTTTAATGAAAGTAACCCACATCTTCATATTTAAGTTCACCCTACGTACATGAGTCCTAGCACGGACCAGTTTTCTAACATTAACAAGCATTTGTTCATCAAATTTGTTTTTTGCCCAACAAACTCGAATCTGAAATATTAATACTTGGCAGAACAGAAACTACAACATTAAACCATATCTTCTTTATCAGCAAATAATGGAAAATCGGCATGGTATCTAAATTATGCAAAAAATTCAGATACAGGACTGATGTGGTAACTTCATCAATGAGCTCGCATAATTCCAATAAATAGAAAATCACCCGGAAACCATATACCGTTTCATATCATCTAATCTAGCACCCAATTAATTGGCAATTAAATAATACACAACCCAAAATGAGATATGGGTTTAAACACGAACCAGGCATAAGCAGGGCCTGCTGCATGAATTCCATAATTTGTGGGTCACAGTTTACCTTCTCAGTTGAGACCTGCGCTGCGCTGAGCTTGAATTCTTGCTTATGCGAGTTCTGTGGTCTACTTTCTCGCAGCGGCATACAAAGTGCCTAACAATTTTGTATGCAGACAGAATTAGGCTACGATTGAGTACATTTGAGAATCGGGAATCTTCTTATCAGGATGACCGTATTTGAGGCGAACAAGGCGACACGTAGTGGTACGGCATCCTATATATACAAGCCGTCAAGCCGTCTAAGGAGAAGTAATAATGCATGCGAGATGCGACGGAAGTGAAAATGGAGAGAGAGGCGAGCGACGGACGGTGTTGAGCTGTGGTAAATTTTTCCTTTCCTCTTTCAGAAATAGGTTTTGTTGCAAAATGTCTCGTCAAGCTCCATCCCGTCCTGTGTCTGTGACAGTAGTAAAGAAAAAGTAAGTATTGAGCTGTAGCCGGTAGCGTCATTCTAATCACGAAAAATAATATTGAAAAATCAAGAGGAATTTTTTGTTGACATTCTTATTCTTTTTGTTCTTTATGAATATTATAATCTGCGTAATTAATATAATAAATGAAATATGGTAGACTCTATATCATTATTCTCAATTACATATATTATTGCATTAATATTTAATTCCATATATTAATATCAATTATTGAAATTGATCAAATCAATAGAAAATCTATACACATGAGACCAAAATTTATATGATTTGAGGCTAAGAGGTAATTTTGTTACCATTTTTTCATTTGAGTTAAGTAGCACTTAATTAAAATTTCTAAAATTCTGACAACGTAGTTGTCAAAAATTTACTGAAGAATGAGATTTTTGGTCTCTTGTATATAATCAATTATGGTAACGGACAATAGCAGTAACTTAAAAGTGAGTGTAACTATTTGTTTATTTGAGGATGACAATATATCATACTATGAAATATTTATACAGGTGAGATTAAAGACATTGATTCAGCATAATTTGGGTGACGTTGTGGCTGATAATTTCTAAAATCAAAATAAATACGTTCTAAGGATGTATTAGTACAGGTCGCATGTTCTCACACTCATTGTCACTCTCGAGTTCCAACTTTATTGTGTCCACTTCTATTGATTCTTCCGTGTCACCTTGCAGTTCAAATACTGGTATGAAAATTGACTCATTGATTACGAATTGCAAGGAATCATGATAGGGTTTTGATCTACTGCTAGTACTCATATTGTTTGGACATATTTAAATCATTGAATAATATTCTGTTTCATATTCACAACAATACACATTGGCATCCTCATGCCCCCATTAAATCATTGCTGTTCGCTAAATCATAATATCCTGTCTAGTGACTCATTGTAATATCTTCAAACATGTAAGGAAATGACCAAATAACTAATATACAATTTATAAAATAAAAACGCCTTAATAAAACTTACTTGAAAGTAGGCATTATTATTTAGTAGGGGGGAAAATATGACTATAGGAGTATGATATGATTGTGAATGTGTTTGGGGAAAAAATATGTGAGCATAATCACTTTTTGAGAAGTCAGAATGCGGAAGTGAGGTGGCCGGAGGCCACTCAAGCAGCAAGGCACATGCGATATATTTTTTTAAAAAAAAACAAAAATTTCTGGCAGGGCAGCCGCCTAGCTGCCAGACTATCCCGACGGGCCAAGCGGCCCCATCGGGATGGTCGGAAAAATCACCTAGCCGGCAACATCACTACAGAGTAAGAAGTGGTTGCACACGGGAAGCAGTTGTGCATCTTAATGGAGGTAATATGAAATTGGTTTTGATGTAGTGACATTAGCGTATGTGATGTTTGGTGTTAGTGATACTTTTACTGTTACCAATTTAGGGGTGGGCATTCGGGATTCGGGTTCGGGATTTGTCGAATCTCGATCCCGCCCCGAACTAATTCGGGCCCAAAATTTTGGGTCTGATCCTGTCCCGAAGATCGCTCGGGACTTCGGTCATCGGGACAGTCCCGAAGCCCAAATTAAATATTTTTTAATTAAATATTTTTTTTCTTATATAATTAATTATTTTTTAATATATATATAATTAAATATTTTTTAAATATGTATAATTAAACATTCAGAAGCCAAAATTAAATATTATTTTAATTAATTATTTTTTAATATATATAATTAACTATTTTTTTTAATATATGTATATAGGTGACGACTTCGTCGCCCTTAGTTTTTGCCCTCAAGTCAATTCCCGTCACTAGGATTGTCCGTTGACGGAATTGGGCACATCGTTAGAATCCTTATACATTGAATTGCATATATTTATGTTTTGGTGATATTCCGACGACGTTATCACCGTTTAACGGAGGGTTCACATTTCCTCTTGGGATAAGTAGTCCTAAATAGAATTTTAGAAAATTCCGACGACGGAGTCGCCGGAACCGAAACTAAACATGAACATATGCAATTCAATGTATAAGGATTCTAACGATGTGCCCAATTCCGTCAACGGGCAATCCTAGTGGCGGGAATTGACTCGAGGACAAAAACTGAGGGCGACGGAACCGTCCCGATGTATATATATTTAAATATTTTTTTATATTTTATTATTTTTAATTCGGGATTCGGAACTGTCTCGTTTTAAAATGAGACAATCTCAATCCCCTTTCGAATTAAGTTCGGGACCTGTTTTTAGGGCCCAAACCTGTCCCGAACTACTTTTTTTTTGGAAATCGGGCCGGCCGGGCCTCGGGAAAATCCCGAGGACCGAACGTTATTTGCTCACCCCAAGTTACCAGTGTAGCATCACATTTTTTAATTAAAAAAAAAGTGTAGCATTACATTTTGCAATTTATTTTATTAGAGCCACATACATAATTCTCGGAAATGGCTATGGATTAGCTTCCTTTTGCCTCTCTGTGTGCGCTCGTTTGGCAAGGAGCTAGATTCACAAAGGTTTCTTACAATTGTGTGAAACAATAGAATTGAAAGTAATGCCATTGTTTGAGATGTTATTGGGTACTGAAGAAAAGATGCAACAACGGAGTGAAGAACAGAATATGATTACAACACTGGAGGATGAGGGAAAAGAAGTCTCATGGTCTACAGTCGTTGGAAAACAAAAATCACCAATGTACGAGCGGAAACATCAGATGAAAGGAGGTGAACCCCTACCCTTGTTCATTGAGAAATTAAAAGCAAATTCTCTGTCGATTTATGTATCCATTATGTCACCTGATTGGACCACTCCTGCAATATGGTCCTTCTTCAACTCATTTGGTCCTGTAACTGATGTACATGCGCCTCCACATATGGAATTCAAGAAAAATAGATTCAGTTTTGTGCGATTAGTAAAAGTTGCTAATATACAATCTATTATAGTCAAGACCAATGGTTTACGAGTGGCTACATTTCAACCGATGGTGAACTTGGCAAGATCAACAAGTAACGTTTTGGCTAAAAAGAAGCAAGTGTCAGTCGATTCAAAACAATATGGCAAGGAGACAATAAAGAAGGATCTGTCGGTGACTGAAGAGAATTTGGAGGTAATGAAATTCACCCCAAAACCTGAAGCAATAAATTGGTTAGACACATGCCTTGTGTGTTATCCTATACATATAATAGATATAGGATCAGTAACTCAGATGTTAAAATTGCAAGGGTATGAATCAGTTTCTATATCGAGGCTTGAAGATGGTGAAGTGTTGATCAGACTGAAAAATATGAGGACCATCAGAAACAGCTAGAAGCTGAAGTTACAGCGTATATGATAAGTGTTCATAATCTCTGGCCATGGAAGACGTTGGATGGGAAACTTGTGCGACCTACTTGGCTTATGGTGAATGGCACTCAACTTCACTGTTGGTGCACATATTTTTTTTCTGGAACTAGGTATAAAAGTTGGCTCGGTCATTAAAGTGGATGACAAAACAATTCATAAAAGAGAGATATTATTTGGTAGAGTCCAAGTATATACCAATGAGCAGAAGTACATCAGTAGAAATATAAAAGTGGAGACAGAAGCTGTGTCCTTCATGATACATATTGAGGAGGAAATGAAAGTGGGGAAAAACCAGAACATCAAAGAGGGAAAAAGAGTGTTAAATGCAAAGGAGTCACCGGACTTGAATCAAAGAACAGGAAAAGTATGCAGTACTTTCGCCTCCTCAGAGGGGAAAACAGATGCCGTGATTGCACGAGATAAGAGTCTTCCATGTAGCTCTCTGATCAGGTTGAAAGACAAAGTGAATTCTCAACCGATGACAGATGGTAACCAAAGCATAAACAATCAGTTAATCCAAGTTGAAGATGAGATTGCGCATCAAGCAGTACTAGAGGTGGAATCTGTTTTGGTGAAGCAGAACTGGATAACTAATATTCCTGAATCAATTAATGAGATACAAAACTATTTGGATAAGAGGAGGCAAGACCAATTAAGGAGATTCCCACTAGAGAATGAAATTGATGAACGCCAGTCCCCAGCGGATGTGTGGGCAGTGAAAGAGATAGCAAACAATGACTGATCCATCTAATCTCCAACCATATCTAGAATGATCACAAAATACGTTGGATAAGGTGATCAGATCAAAACACTCTGATGAATGACTAATGGGACACACAAAGAAAATTATGAATACAGAGCAATAAGCAGGATATGAGCTGAGAAGGGCTTCCTTTCCCTCACCAGAGGAGGGATCAGTGGCCGACCTATATGAAAGGCACGGAAAAGTGCAAGCAAAAGTAAAACTGGCAAGCCAGTTAGGCGTGACCTTTAACACTCCTACGGAAGGAGCTATTGGAAAACTAATGCAAATGGACCAGGATGCAGAGATTGATGCCGAAAAGACAGTGTTAAGTGCGACTCATGTTTCCTACTAGCTCAATGCGTATACTAACATATAACGTGCGTGGCTTAGGTAAAGCAAGCAAAAAATCAAAAGTGAGGGATCTAGTCAAGAATAATCACATTGAGTTTTTTTGTGTGCAAGAAAAAAATGGGAAAATGCTTGAACGCAAAATTGTGAAAGATTGTGGCCGAATGAAAAATTTTCGTAGATATCACATGACGCAATAGGGAGATCTGGGGGCCTTGTCTGCATGTGGAACAAAGAATGCTTCAAATTATAATAAAGTTGGATGAATACAGGATATTTTTTGTGTGTATGGATACTGGGAAAATACTTCAACTCCTATTTACATTGAAAATGTTAATGGACCAGGGAGAACAGCAGAAAGAAGATCCTGTGGAGTAAGTTGCAAGATCTGAAAGATCTAGTTCCTCACGCCAGATGGTGTATTAGGTGACTTTAATGCAATTAGATCGCAAGAGGAATGAATTAGTTTATCACTAGCTGCAACCCGTGAAATGAACGACTTTAACTTATTTATTGATGAAGTAGAGTTGATAGATCTTCCGTTGCTGAGTAGGAGATTTGCGTGTTAAGCAAATTGTGGATCCAGTTGCAACCATTTGGATAGATTTTTACTTTCTACAAAATGGATGGAAGAATGGAAAGAAACTTATCAATTTTTACTGAAAAGGATGCTTTCAGACCATTGCCTGATCCTACTAATAACAGATGAACTTAACTGGGGCATGAAGATGTTTCACACATTGAACAGTTGGTGTGATCAAGCAGGTTTCATTGAGTTGATTGCAAAAGAATGGAAGGACATACAAAGAGCAGGAACAAAGGGCTATGTGTTGCACTAAAAATTGAGAAGATTACGGATATTCTTGCAAAAATGGAACAAGGAAACGTATGGTTCTACTGATCAGAGGAAAAATAATCTGTAGAAAGAGCTAGCAAGATTTGATAAGAAAGCAAAACTAGCACCCCCGAGTGCAGCAGAAGTGACTGATAAACAAGAATGTTGGCTGCTATATAAGAACATTGTGTATGAATATGAGAAGTTAATGTGTCATAAATCTCGTTAAAAGTGGACCAGAGATGGAGATGATAATTCAAGTTTCTTCCATGCTCGTGTGAATAGAAACAGACAGCAAAATAACATAAGAGGACTGGAGGTAAATGAGAGTTGGATTGGTGATATAAAATCAGTCAAGGCAGCAATGAAGTCACATTTCAACCATGTCTATACAGAAGAGGATCACCTCAGACCGTCTCTTAATCTGTCAGCAAGAATATGTGTATCTGATCTTGAGAATGAAATGCTCACCAATCCGTTCACGTAACAAGAAATAGAAGCTGCAATTAGAAGTTGCTCACCCTCCAAGTGCTGGTGCAGATGGATAAAATTTCTATTTCTTGCACAAAAACTCGGAAACTATGAAGTAGGATTATATAAATTTCATGCATGAGTTTCAAACTTAAGGTTAAATCAATAAAGGACTGGCTGCAACAGTTATCACACTTGCACCTAAGATAACAAGTCCAAACACATTGGATCAGTTTAGGCCAATTTCTCTGATCACCAGTGCCTATAAAATACTCTCAAAAGTATTGGAAAGCAGGCTGAGTATAGTGATGAACAATCTGATTTCTCATAATCAGTTAGGGTTTTTGAAGAGCCGCCAAATATTGGATGGAGTGATGATAGCAAATGAGGTGTTGCATAGTTATAAAGGTTCGAAGAAACCACTGATGCTTCTCAAGTTAGATTTCTCAAAAGTATTTGACTCAGTAAGTTGGAGCCTTTTGTATGATAGGCTGTGGAAACTGGGGTTTTGTGAGAAATGGGTCAGTTGGATGAAGTCTTGTGTTTCCTCAGCAAATGAAATGGTTAGAATTAATAGTAGTTTAACTGATTTGTTTTACTTTCAGAGGGGGATAAGATAGGGAGATCCACTGTCTCCCCTACTCTTTCAAGTAGTAGCAGAAGGTTTGAGCTTGTTGCTAGATCAAGCTTGCCAGCTAAATTTATTGGAAGGAGCGGAAGTGGACGATTTATGTATATCTCATTTGCAGTTTGCCGACGATACATTATTACTAACCACAGGTTCTAATCAAAATGCAGTGGTGTTGAAAAGTATACTGAAACTGTTTGAAATGTTGTCAGGCCTCAAGATCAACTTCAATAAAATTCAAGTGTTTGGACTTAACCTGACAGAGTAATATATGGAAGGACTGACTTCAATCTTAAGCTGCAGAATGGGGAGTTTCCCCTTCATATATTTGGGTTTACCCATCGGTGATAATCCAAGAAGAGTTAAAATGTGGGGCAAATTGCTGAAAGGACTACAAATCCAGCTGGAGAAATGGGACAGTAAACTGTTGTCTTTTGCTGACAGAGTAACGCTGGTTAAATCAGTGCTATCAAATTTAGCTATCTACTACCTTTCTATCTACAAAGCCCCTAAAGTAGTGCTGAAAAACTTGAAGCAACTAATGAGCAAGTTCCTATGGAGATCCAGGAGTAACCAACCGCGACCACTGCATTGGATCAGTTGGAAACAGATATGCCTTGAAGTTAGAGGAGGTGGGTTAGTGGTTAAAAACTTAACATCGATGAATTCAGCCCTCCTAGCAAAACGAATTTGGAAATTGAAACAAGAACTGAGAAGTTTATGGGCTCAAGTTATACACAAAAAGTATTTGTTCTCAACAGACAGTATGACGGATTTGACATTACTCACAATTTCTAACATATTTTCAATAGTGTGGTCAAGTATATGGGAGGGGACAGTGAAACAGCAATGGTTCATTGACAACATGTACATGAGTATTGGTAATGGATCTTTTGTGCTCTTTTGGAAATCGAACTGGACGGTACCATTGCTGATTTACTCTGCAACATTGTTTCTGGAAATCCTGAAACATATTGGGATTTTAGCTTCAGGCGTCAGTTGAGGGATTGAGAGCAGGATCGACTAACACTGATGAAGCAACAAATTGACAAAGTTCAACTAGACCCTGTCGAGAAATATATATGGAGATGGAAGGCTTCAGCAAACAGTCTATTTTCCGTAAGCTCAGCTTACAAAATCGAGTATACCAGTATGTTGAGGTTGGATTCAGTGGACAACAAATTTCTAAATGAAGCGTGGGGGGAAATTGCATCCAAAAAAGTGCAATGCTTCAGTTGGCAAGTCCTAAGCAATCGAATTGCCACTATAGACAACCTTCAACGACGTGGAATGAAGTTTGAAGCAGGTGCCAAAAAATGTATCTGGTGTGGCACAAAAGGTGAAAATACAGATCACTTGCTTTTCTACTATGAACACGCAAAAGGGGTGTGGCATACACTTGGGAACTGGCTAGAGTTGGATGATACAAACAATAAAATTTCTGCAGTTTCACATCTTCGTAAACACATGAGACGATGCCTTACAAGGCCAATACACAGAAGCTTGGAAAGCCATATGGTAGACAACTGTCTGGTGTCTATGGAAGGAAAGGAACAAGGTCAGATTTGAAGTGAAACTGAATACTGATGAGGTGGAAGATCATATTAAATTGTTGCTGTACTATTGGCTACAAGCAAGAGGGAAAGTTACATAATGGTGCAAATTGGTGGACTGGATGATTAGACTGAGCGACATCTTAATGTGATGTAATTGTGCATATATTCTTTAGAGGTGATCTTTGTACATAAAGGCTTGTGACTTGAATGAAATTTTTTTTCTATTAAAAAAATAAAATAAATTTGGGATTCCCAATATACCCTTCAATTGGAAAATGATATGAAAAGTGAAAATTTAAATAAAAAAATAGCAAGAAAAATAATAATATATTATTATGCTTTCTATGTCCAAATTTTCACTCCATCCTCCCATCATCTCCCAATACTCAGCTTTTACAGAGGGTTGGTCTTGTCATTTCACGTCCCTTACTCCCAGACAGCTTTTTTAAATAGGGTCTAAAAACGCATGACATTTTGCAAATTTTTATTGATAAGCGACGTACAAAACATTGGGGATTCCAAATATACCCTTCAATCATCTCCGGATACTCGCTTTTACGGGGGGTGTTTCTTGTCATTTCTCGTCCCTTGCTCCCCGACTGCTTTAAATAGGGTCTAAAAACGGCAGCAGAGTTTCCGTTGGAAGATACACGATTAAAGAAAAGCCTTTGCCTTTTTTCAGTGGCCAAAGCACGCACCAGAGCACTCACTAGGGTGGGGTGGAAGTACGACATGGAAGAGGACAGGGAAGAGAAGCAGGCGGAAGAAGAGGAAGTGGGAAGTAATCCAGAGGATAAATTACAGAGACGGAGAGGAGGCAGTGGAAACAATAACAGAGATTCTGCTGCTCGGGGATCTTGTGGAGGTGAAAGAGGAGAATTTAGCGACTCCCGGACTCAAACCCTTGCAACTGCAAAGGTATCAGAGAGTGATCTCCAGCTTGATGTGACGGAATCGTCAGAAGTGCTTTCTGGTACTTACTGAATTCCTCTCCACTGTGGTTTTCGTTTTTGTATATCTTGTGGTTTCAGCTCGAGCAAAGAATCGATTACTCGAGTGGTTTTTATGTGACCTACTATTTGAATTTTGATGTTCACGTGTATGTGAATGTATGAATTGAGGAAGCTGAGTTTACAAGTTTTGGATCGCGCAGATGTTCCCGTGGAGTATTATCTGCAACCGCAACAGTTAATCGGAGGATTAAAGGTAAGAAATTCCAATTAATTACGCTATCTTTATTGTTGTACATCAGTAAAAGCAACAAGGAAGTATTTTTTTAAGTGATGGCCTCAGATGATTGATTAAATTCAGTTCTGTTTGCTTTATCTGTGTTGAGCACTAGAGATGAGGTGAAGTGTTCTTTTCCTTCGTTTTTTATTTTCTTTTTATGGTTATATTAGCATTTTAAGTTTGGAATAAGATTTAGTTATGACTTGTTGCACAAGGGGAGATAACCGTGCATGCAATATGTTCGAAGTTCAGGCGAGTATGATATTACTAAGATACCTCTCTTTTGTTACTGTTAATTTGTGTCTGGAGTCTTGAGTTTATATTGAATGTTCACATGAATAATTTACGCTTTTATAGTGTATTGATTATGAACCGATTGAGGATTAAGTAAGATGCCAAGGTTGTCTTTCAATTTACATGCAAAAATCATCTTGTAACTATATTCGAGCTTCCAAATAGAGTAAATAAATTAAACTTGAAATGTTGACTAGCTTCCAGGGATGAGCTAGCTGCATTAAGTTTTCCTAACATGTTTGCATAAGTTACTTTTGTTCTGCTCGTATGTCTTAAAAACTACAAGCCAATAGGTGACACAATCACTGGATGTACTCCATAAAGAATTTTGGCGTACTTGATGTGTTATGTGCACCGTGAACTTTCTAATTATTTGAGAAATTTCAAGATGCATTTTTTTCTTTACTCTGCCATATCAAAACCAGTTGCTTTTCACTCGTTGCGTCCCATGAAAGAGTAGCAAAGCAAGCTTGGTATCGAAAGTGGCCTGGTCTTTCTTGGATGCTAATTTATACCATTTTCAAGCTTGTGCAAATTGCTCGGCGCCTGTCTCATCTATTTTGATTTCAAATTTACTATCTTATTTTTCTATTATGAAACAAATGGTCCGTGATTTCTCTTTTAGGCAGTCCATGAAAGTTATCCTATATAAATAGGTTCCATGCTGCAGCAATTGCAGTTGTTCAGTTGTAATGGGTATGACCTTCAGCAGTGCTATTTTAATGAGTTTGACCTTTCACCACTGAATATATAACATGCATTATAGTTTCTCACATGGCCTGATTTGTTCTTAGACTAATTGATCTACAAAATTTTATTTTCCTTGTGGTGTTACTCCATAGGGTGGATGATATGGATGCGGTAGCTAATTGTCAATTAGTGTGCTAGCTCCATTCTTTAAAAAAATTTCGTGCTTTCACCACTTTATATGTAGTTTTCAAGAATCCTTGTATACAGGAATCTTGATATGCATAATTCTTATATGCACAACTTGTGCACAATCTTTGCCTATTACCACCAGTTTTTGAAATTTATCATACCATTCAAAAAATTATACATAAGAGATCAAAAGCCTTATGTTCTTACGTGATTCTGGTGATATTGTTACTGAGGATTTTTAAGTCTCTTATGTATAAGTTTTCCAATGGTGCGACCAATTTTGAAAATGGGTGGTGTCACGTAAGGATTGCTCTCCCTCCTTGGATATATACTATCCCTTGATCATATAATCATTGCTCGCCTCTGTATTGTGTCTGTTGTCTCATAGGATTCAGTAAGAGCGGTCGACACGGAATCTTCCCTAGAAATTACTGAACAATCAGAAAATCTTCAGATTCAGGCATTTGATCGCCCATCAATGTTGGAAGCATCATCTGCATCTGTTACAAAATCCGTTTCCTCCACCAAGAGTCCAACTCTACCTGATAAGAAAATGCAACTAGAAGAACAAGACAGGCTTAATAGTCAAAGTCCAAAACCTCTATCCGCAATATCCATGACAAGAAACTCTGATGGTTACAACTGGCGCAAGTATGGTCAGAAGCAAGTAAAGAGTCCAGAAGGTTCTAGGAGTTACTACAGATGCACATTCTCTAATTGTCATGCCAAGAAAATCGAATGCTGTTGTCATTCTAATCATGCAATAGAAACTGTTTACAGAAGTGAGCATAATCATGACCCCCCTCCAAAACTAAATTGTGCAAGGGAGAATCGGCATGTATTACCAATTATTTCAGTTAATGGAAACAAAGATGCTGGAAGTCCCAGTAATGTTTCTAGTGATCCAGTGCCATCAGCTTCTTCAAAAGAACATTTACTGATTGCTCATCAGAAACCTGAAAGTAAACAGCAGGAATCATGTGGTTCTGATGAGACCGCAGAAATCGACGGTAATGAGGACCATGCTGATGGATCTGAGCGCAAGAGAAGGCGAGTTTTTTTTTTTTAAATTATGATTTTGTAGTAGCTTTTACTATCTATCATGTTCTACTGCAATTGTTACTAGATGTTGATAGTTTCACCTCTGGAAATTGCCAGACAAAAGGGGAGTTCGAGTGGTGAAGTAGCATCCCTGCCTACACATGGGAAGAAACCTAAATTTGTTGTCCATGCCGCAGGGGACGTTGGCATGACAGGTGATGGCTACAGATGGCGCAAGTATGGCCAGAAAATGGTGAAGGGAAATCCTCATCCAAGGTAAATTCCTTTCCTGAATGTTGCACTTCACCTTAAGTTGGTGTTTTTTTTTTCATACAATGGAAACTGAAGCCGTAGCAAGATAGCGAGAGTTGAACGCTGTACCTCACACACTCATACCCACACTCAGACTGACACCACTAGGCCAAGTTAATCTCGATACCTTAATTTGGTGTCATTTCACTACAATTTCCAGATGATGGCATGCGGTTGAAAGCCATAATCCTAGAGATTGTCTCATTTTCCATTGGCCGGTGGGTGGGTAGGGGTGGTAACTTTGTATATCTAGCTCAATAATACAATCTTTACAGAAGAATTTCATTGTTAATAAAATGAAAGATGTAAGCTCACATTACATAATCACTGAATCCGAATGCTAAAAAATCTCTTTTAGCTCTTATAATAAGCCAGGAGTTCTTCTCAATTCTTCTTTAAGGCGGGCGTTCATAGTGCCAATATGTTTTCCAGAACCACTTTTACCTCTCTTTCTTGTATTAACCTGTCGAATGAATTTCAGGAACTATTACAGATGTACTTCTCCCGGATGTCCAGTTCGAAAACACATCGAGAGAGCATTAGACAGCACTACTTCTGTAGTTATAACGTACAAGGGCGTACACGATCATGACATGCCAGTACCAACAAAACATCTTCGGCCCAAGTGCGCCCCGGTTGGATCTGTGAATAATTTGAAACAGCATCCCGTCGATCCTTGTGATGATGAAACCCAATGGTCTGTTAACAGAGAAGGCGGATTGACTGCTGAAGCTTTGAACCCAGGTGGGGAGAAAACTTCGGAACCAAGGCGAACTCTGTTGAGCATTGGATTTGAAATAAAACCTTGTTGAAGCCCCATGGGAGGAGGTCCTAGAGTGCATTGCATGATTATACTAATAATCAATCTACTACTACTGCTTGTGTTGTATCTTTTTAGCTTGTTATTAAAGTGTTTTAGATCAGAACCCCGTATGAAGTGGATATTATTCGTAGTGTAAGAAAATCTACAGTAGATTTTGTGAATTTTTAGGATTATTAGTGAATCAAATGGTCCAGCAGCAACTTGAAGCAAAGTGCATCTATCTTAGGCCATGTATGGTGTACCAATCACTTCAATTGATCAAATAGTCACGTTGAGTCAAATGAGCAGTGTGTGATGTATGAAAAGTTTTGTTCCAGAAGGCGGGTGACTAGCCCCTTAAGCACTCGATTAAGAGCGCCTAACTGGGTGCATAGACCGTCTAGTCGCTAGGCGAGTCCCGACCGTCCAGTGACCACCTAGTGCTTTCTCGAACGCTGATGAAAATAGAAAGGATCGCAGCAAAAACTGAACGCAGTAGTACAAATTGACAAAAATATCAAGCAACTTCAACTCAGAGTAGGCTCTTTATATTCTCACTGAACATACACAATAACTCCAGTAGTAGTAGAATAAACAGATAAATAACCTCGCTCAGTTAAAACAAACTAGAAAGTTTTAGGCGGGAGTAGTACAACTTGACACATCATAAGAGCTTGAAGTGGCACCTGCAATGATTCAAGCTTATCAGAAAGTTCTATCATACCAGAGAAAGATTGAAGAAAAGTAACGAGACAACTAGAGAAGTAACTACATCAAGAAAAGCCCATTGAATTCAAAGTATAAGCTGTTAATTTATATTTATGCCCAACATACAACCATTTTCGATGTTCTAAAAGGAGGTTAAATGTCAAGAATTCAAGGCAAAAATCATTGAGAAACTTAAAGAAGCATGGGACAGTATTATATTTATACCCGAGAAGTCCGCGGCCTGACCATGTTCTAGGAGTGACTGCCATATTAATCAGGGCACCATGCCTCATTAGTACCATTGGGACTGCTTGGCCTTGTTTAGTTTGTGCTTCAGTGGCCAGCCTTGAGAGTAAGTTCTCACCCATTTCCACATTCCCGAACTTAACAATCTGATCCCCAAGTTGTAAACCATCTTCTGCAGCTGGGGATGACTCTGAGATTTCATCAACTACTGCAAAGGGCCTACTGACAACTAAATCCGCATCCATAGATCTAGAAGAACTCTCAACCACAGAATTGCTATTAAAAGAAGACATGCCAAGATTTATATCTGTAGCTTTCATTCCTGCAGCATCACACGAATAGGTTAGGCAAATAGTGGAAAATGCAATGTTGTTCACCCAATATTCTTGACGGACTTCAGAAAAAAAAAACGAATTCCGTGCCAATTGAGTATAACTGACCAGAATCGTTGGCAGCTACAGTTTTTGCATGTTTGACAGAATGCAAAAGCTGAATATTTTGGCTTAATTTCTCTGTAATATCCTTGTGATCATTACGAAGTTCTGTATCAGAAAGATAAAAAAGACACAAGAACAACAATATAATCAATTCCACATTCTACATCAGTGTAAGAGGTTGTATAAGAACTATAATAACACACCACACTAAATTGGCATTTCTATTCTAACAGGCAATATTTTCTTATAAACAAAGTCCAGCTTAAGACATCATCAACCCAAAAATTCCTCCAGTGACAGCATATCATTATGTGTATGGATGAGGCACATATATTCCTAGATGGCAGGTAACAAAGGTGGCCCTGGTGCTTCATAGTGAACGGAGTGTGATAGGTTCCTCAAAAC
Organism: Pinguicula primuliflora; assembly: GCA_025802335.1. NCBI lineage: Eukaryota > Viridiplantae > Streptophyta > Magnoliopsida > Lamiales > Lentibulariaceae > Pinguicula > Pinguicula primuliflora. Next base: position 18,933 of record JAOYMZ010081858.1, read on the forward strand.
CAAGCCCTCTCTACCAAACTCATTGCAACAATATAGTGTCAAAAATTTGATTCATCGAAAGGAAAGTGTACCGGAAACCTACATTAATGTCATAATCATCCAGGTACTAGGGGCTTGCACTTTCCAGTCCACTAAAATAGGAGTTCAGTCATCCTGTTAGCTACCGAAATAATTTCCAAGTTATAGAATGCTTTTGAAGAACATTTTGTAAAACCATTCAATATTTGTTTGGAATCAACATCATCCAGACAAACGAATCCAACGCCAATTGAACCAAATCACCAACTGTCTATCAAGAAACTAAATTTTTTTCAGGATCAAGCAACCACTCGAGAAGTATTAAATTACCAGCAAGCCTATGGCGCTCGGTTCTCACAATATGGATATCAATATCTGCTCGCGGGAAGCCCTTCACAAGAAACAATTTTTTCAAACGAAAAGCTCCACAAATGAAAACGATGAGCAATAAATATTAGTCTCCTTCCACAGGGTAATTCATTCTCGTAATACAGAAACAAAATCGAACATAACGAATCCAACTAAGGGAAATAAAGAAATCGAACGTAAACCAACACCAGCAAGATTAACCTCTGAATCGACTAGGTTTCCCGAGAGCCCCGGACCGCCTGGCTGGCAGAGGCGTTCGATGATGAGATCCATCTCCTCCTCCATTCCACGGCGCCTCTCCATCAGTTTCAGAGTCTCAGCTTTCAAATTTGTGGCCACCATATTGTATAATTCCAACTTAGCCTTCTACAGTAGCATAAGCACAAGAAACGCCGGTCAAATACAATCCTCTGCTCCGGAATGCGTATATAATTATATGCTCAGTATGTGTCTTGGCGAAGAAGAATATCGAAAGGATTGTATAAAGAGTGATGGGACAACTAAATGGAAAAGGCTGAACGAATGAGGGGAAAAGACCATTAAATCCAAACACACTTACGAATGTGGTCGGAAAATTTTTACCTATGCCTTGTCAGTGCAATTTTTTTTCTAAAATGCCCTCTGGCGCATTTGATAACTGCGCGTGACCCAATTTCCTGCTAAAAGCTGACAAACACACATTTTCACACACTAATTCTTATTTTCTCTCTCATTCATCTAATCTCTTTATCTGCAACACTGAGATTTTCCAAAAAATCAAGCTTGGCCCTCCTACCTTCAGCTGCTTCTCTGAATCTGGTGCCTTACTTCGCTGTCACCAACATTTCCCACAATCGGTCATGCTCCTGCGGTGATGAAGGTTGTCTCTGGACAATTGGATTGCGTCTGCATAATTGGGTTGCGTCTGTGCATAGTTGGGTTGCGTTTGTATAATTGGCCAATTGGATATTGCAGAGATGAATACCGTCGGATAATTTCGGCCGATAGGTGTGAGGAAGAGGAGGACTCAGTACTCCATAGTCGGCTTTCGCGTCTCCCGCCTCTCAGGGTATTGTCGACCGGAAGGGGCGAACAGGACCCTAATTCTGTTTCTTTCCTCAACAGCCAGTTCTTGCTAACTCAGATGCTGGTGTGGGATTTGAGCACTTCGCCGAGCTGCTCAACTTCCCTCCCCTAGCTGTCGTTCCGTTGGGTGAAGAGAGGAAGGAGATGGAGAGAGAAAAAAAAAAGTCTGTGTGAATGAGGTGAATGTGTGTGTGAATTAGGTGTAAATGTGTGGGTTTGTCAGATTTTAAAAAGAAATTGGGTCACGCGCAGCTGTCAAATGCGCGAGAGGGCATTTTAGAAAAAAAATTGTACTGACAAGGCATAGGTAAAAATTTACCGAATGTGGTCAGTCTTTTCGATTTTGTTGTAGTACTAATAACATTTCCATTGTATAAAGGTAATGCTATTGGGACTACAATTAAACCGAAAAGATTGACCGAATGAAGAGAAAAGACCATTAAATTCGAACGCACTTAGCACACCAACATTTTGCAGGGGTGTGGTTGTAATTTTAACCTGCATTCTGTCAGTCTTTTCGATTTAGTTGTAGTACCAATAACATTTCCGTTGTATAAAGAGTAATGCTATTGGGACTACAACTAAACCGAAAAGACTGACCGAATGAAGAGAAAACACCATTAAATCCGAACGCACTTAGCACACCAACACTTTGCAGGGATGTGGTTGTAATTTTAACCTGCATTCTGTCAGTCTTTTCGATTTAGTTATAGTACTAATAGCATTTCCGTTGTATAAAAAGTGATGCTATTGGGACTACAACTAAACCGAAAAGACTGACCGAATGAAGAGAAAAGACCATTAAATCCGAACACACTTAGTACACCAACACTTTGCAGGGGTGTGGTTGTAATTTCAACGTGTATTCGGTCAGTCTTTTCGGTTTAGTTGTAGTACCAATAGCATTTCCGTTGTATAAAGAGTGATGCAATTGGGACTACAACTAAACCGAAAGACTGACCAAATGAAGAGAAAAGATCATTAAATCCGAACACACTTAGCACACCAACACTTTGCCGGGGTGTGGTTGTAATTTCAACCTGTATTCGGTCAGTCATTTCGGTTAAGTTGTAGTACCAATAGAATTTCCTCTGTATAAAGAGTGATGCTATTGGGACTACAACTAAACCGAAAAGACTGACCGAATGAAGAGAAAAGACCATTAAATTCGAACACACTTAGCACACCAACACTTTGCAGGGGTGTGGTTGTAATTTTAACCTGTATTCGGTCAGTCTTTTCGATTTAGTTGTAGTACCAATAGCATTTCCGTTGTATAAAGAGTTATGCTATTGGGACTACAGCTAAACCACTTTTTATGCATATTCATCAATTTACACCTCTGTAATTTCAAAAAAATTAATTTAGTCCCTTATACTTTAGTAAAAAGATCATTCACCGCATAAATATTTTTTATCTTATTATTTTTTTACTAATGATCAAATTGTCCTTTATTTCTTTTAATGATTTTTCTACGTAAACTTGAGATAAAAAATAATTGAACCTACTTTCTCTCCATTAATGATTTTCTACGTAAACCTGAGGTAAAAATAATCTCCGTCGTGAATTTTACGAGCCCATGTCGAGGGTCTTTTGGTCATTAGTAAAAAAATAATAAGATAAAATATATTTATGGGGTGAATGATCTTTTTATGAAAGTATAAGGAAAGTACAGGAAAGTAAATTGATCAATATGTATAGTATAAGAGGTTAAATGGTATTTAACTCAAATAAGCATAGGCTAAACTTCATTTAAAATTTATTTTTATTCATGTAAAAATAAATAGTATAACTATATTATTTTAACAAAAATGCTAGATATGCATAGTGAATTTTTACTTAATTATGTATAAATGATGAAACGACGTCGTTTTAACTTGTGTGGAGTCAAAACGACGTCGTTTTAACTTAAGTGTACAAATATTAATAAATATCAAAACGACATCGTTTCGTAAAGGGTACATAATTAAGTAAAAATTCACTATATATGCATAGCATTATTGTAATGTATACTACTATTTTCACCTCCGAAGTAAAGTGACTTATGTCCCGAAAAGAATTTGTGTATCCGATTTCGATCCCACCAATTAAGTGAATCAATTCGAATTCGGTCCAGTTCATATAATTCCGATCCGATCAATTATAACCCGTGAATTTCATTTCACTTCGTGGTCGTTAGATTTCGATTGGACAGCCATGAACAGTTTTCGGGACATAAGGCACTTCACTCGCGAGGGGAAAATTCATCTACTAATATATATGACTCACTTGGTAGAATATACCGGTCCCACATTCTCTCCCAATTCGCGATAAATTACGCCATTTTCTTCTGAGTTTCTTTTATTTTTATATTTAAATTACATTAATTAAACCCCTAAAATCTATACCCTAAATTTTTAAACCTTATATCCTTTGTTTTAGAAGGGGGTTATCTATCCCACCTATGTGTCGCTTAAGTATTGGGTGGTCGCCCTCCATCCTGCCCCGAATGATGCCTAAATGCCCACTTAGTTTAGGCGGATCCTGATCATGAACCGCCCACCTCTTTATCGAACACGACTTATACCCCTAAAATTTAACACTAAACCCCATTTTTTATTTTATATATTTGAAACTATACAATATCCATCCCCTTTTTCTCACGGCTAAGAATCGAACCCTCTGCATGAAAATCAAGAAAACATACCACTAAACCAACTAGTTGCAATTACCTTATTTAAACTTTATACTTGTGTATTTAAATTTGAATAGAAAATTTTATGGTATCAGACGGTGTATACCGGACCGTCTCGCATTCTAATTATGGTCGTCCATTTTGATTTGACGATTTAGATCAACAGTATTTAAAAACTAACTGATCCACTCCTGGCCATCAGATCAACAAATAAACGGTCAAGATTAGAATTCGAAACATAAGGTCACTTGTCTGGAATTTAACATTCAAGATTAGAAAATTTTGGTAAATTTGCATTTCCACTAAAATCCAACCTCACTTATATTTGGCCTCCCACCATCCCACCACGACAATCCCAAACCAGGTACGACCCCATATGTAAACCGACTTAAACCCATTTTATGTGTTGTTCATGGCAAAATAATAAATTGAGCATCAAGGAATTGAAATCGTGACCTTTACTCCCAAATCGAGAGTCATATCACTAGCCCACATGATACTTAAGGTTTGTAATTATTTTATTTAAATTTTATACCTTTCTATTTGAATTTTAATTAAAATTCAACCACCTACTGGTACACCCAAACCCGATACTCGACCCAGATTATCTATGAACTCCCATGCACGTCTAACCAGCTCCTGAGCAGACCAACATGCGAGCTCAACTTGATCCCTGACCCGACTCTCATGCGTGTCAAACCTGGTTGCTCGACCTTGACCCGATTACCATTCACGTCCAACCCGACTCCTCATCCACGCTCACCTCAACTTATCCAGCCCAGACCCAACCACTATCCGAGACATAACAAATTGTGAATTCTAGTAAATTTTATACTTTCTATTTAAATTTGAATTTCAAACAGGTTTGGGGAGGGTAACCAAACCAAACATACCCAGTAAATTCCTCTTAGTTGAATTTGAATTTCAACTAAATTTCGGAATAGTGATACCAGATCTATATGACCTTGTATTGTGAAAAAATGTTACAGACCAGATGAATCAATGCTATAGATTTCTTGCTATATATTGCACTGACCTCACAGGGACAAATGTTACAGACGAATCAGCTGCTCCTAAGGATATGACAAGGAAAAGACTCTTCAAACAGCCATTTCTGCTTCTTTCACATTCGTTGGGATCCCCACATCCAACCTCATAGTTGCTGCGTACATCTCAGGCACTGCAGCACCAGCTTGTAAACATAACTCGACGACGGCAGGGGCCTTGCCATAGAAATTCCTCAGCTCCCTCTCCAGAGGCTTATTAATATCAGGTACATGCCACACATATCTGGGTGGGATCAAGTCATCAAGAATGGCTGTTTGCCATCCGTGCTGTCCGTTACGTTGCTGATGCTTATGAGCTCCACAATTTTGGGCCTTGTGCCCAGTCGGCCCAACATGCACTTCGGAACAATAACCGCAGGTCCTGATAGGATACATCTTACTCAGTCTATTCGCTCCAGACCTCATTTCCTCCCATGCTTGGAGCGTTTCTTCAGCAAGCCATGCCCTGTCTTCTGGGCTGGCTGGTGGCACAATTTCTGAATCGGGTAGATCCAGCAGCAATTCTGGCCATGGACATTCCGGATCGGGATCCGGAAGTTCAGATTCATCAGCATCAATAAACTCCTTTTTCCCTATACGTATGATTGGTTTCCTTCTCCTTTTAGTAGGATAATCGGGCAGGTCGACTCCTGCTTGTATGCAGAGCTCAACAACAGCTGGAATCCTCGGGATGGAGAATCTTTCCTCATGAGAAATTCGGTTTCCAAGACGATCATACAAGTGATAGGAATCAATTGGCACCATTATGTCCTCAACAACTGCTGCGCCCCATTCATGTGTGCCTTTACGGATTGAAGCTTGCTGTCCTCTACAAGACTTGAAAGGATGACCGGAAGGACCCACATGGATTTCATCACACCACCTGTCAGAGGTTTCATCAAATATGTTGCAAAAATCATGACACCAAGCATTAATACACTGGGTCAGCTAAAGAATCTCCATCTTAAGTTCCCAAAAAATCCGGTCGCAGAAGAGACCAGAATTAAATATATAGAAGAAATAATGAAAAATTCCAACTTAGCTTCCTTTATCTAGGTATTAGATATCAACAAATTTATGCAGTTGCAATCAGTCACAAGCAGGAGAACAAGGGGAATTACTTGCAGGCATTGACAGGCATCACTTTCAAGAGCTTCTTGAGATTGTTGATCAATCTTATTCTTGCATTGTATACCTTGTGCGCAACAGGGCGTAGCTTTTCTACCACCAATCCTCTTTTTGGAGGGGGTATTGGAAGTCTTGGTTGGTTCTTCCGATTTTTCAGCCTCTCTCGTGCAGCTCGCCGTAATTCAACAACAGGTATGGGAAATGGTTTTTTCTCTTTCTTAGAGTAATAACGAGGGAAATCTGAATTTTGAGCATAATCACATGTAACCACCACTTGGAAAGGATTCCGGAGCTTCGATGAGCTTCTGATAAGTTGAAGGCTGAGTCCGTTGGACTTGTTCTGAAAGTTAAAGAGCAAGAGTCAAGCAATGATATCTAATACTCACTATATGGTGGCCTCTATAAGCAGTTGACAGGATAGTGCAACAATAACCTTCAGAGAGTCGAGCAAACTGAGACCGTTCTGTGAGCTACTACCCATAAGGTCAAGCTTAGGACATGAGTCTCTTCCTTTACTAAGCCAATAAACCGTTGTCGTGCTATGGCAATACAGATGCCAACAATTCATTCCTGGCGGAAAATAGATAGTACTGAATGTATGTAAGCAAAACTTGTCTCTGAACATTTTGTGGAACGTTACTATTGTCATCCATGGTTCAAAGGAGTCACGCAACTCATAAAGACATATTTCAAAAAAACAAACATACTTCAGATATTTAATCTTCCAAGCAATCAGCATTTATTCACCAACCAAAATAGTGCAATAAGGCGAAGAGAAACTTATGCAAGGAATCATTCGGATGATAACCTATTCTGTTTGCTAGAACTTTCTTTCTCTATTCTGACATCTTCCACAGTTTAATAATCTGTTTAGAGTCTGTTGCTTGTAAAAATATATGAAGCGCACTAACGAAGATCAAACATATGATTAACTTCCATACAACAATCCACTAAACTCAACCTTCAAACAAATGCAATTCTAAAATGGAACCGTAATTCTAAAATAAGAGCTGGAACCATAATTCTAAAATAAGAGTTGGATTGAACCGTAATCCTTCAAACAGTAGATGGAACTGTAATCCTTAAAAATCGAAGTGAGTGGGAAAATCGAATGGTAAACCTTCATAAATCTATAATATGAGGAAAACAGACAAGAACCCTAGTATTACCTTGCAATACAAATCAACAAAGCGAATCAGTCCGGAGTAGAAACAGGACCTTAGTCGCGGCGGAGATAGGCGGGCGGACTGGTAACGAAAACTGAAGCTACACACTGGGTTCATAAAAGGAATCCTTTAATGGCAGATTTATGAGAAAAACAGACGGGATCCCTAATATTACCTTTGCATAAGTATCTGTCAGGAGAATGGCGTGCGGCGGAGGGACATCGGTGGATATAGAATGGCAAGAATCTGTGGCTGCTGATGTTCGGGACGAAGAGGCAAATGGGTTCGACGGGTGTGAGAGACGGCGTCTGTTCGTAGAAATGGATCTGGAACGGGGTACCGGATATTCCTTCCACCTCATCATTTTGTGGTCGTTTTGGTTATTACATTTGGCAAATATGTGTCGTTTAAACCACGTCTATTGAATTATTTTTGGGGTAGGTACAGATTTTTTCTGTAACAGAATACCTTATGTCCAGATTAGTACATTCGGTCCAGAATGTTGTTTTGTGGTCGTCGGATCTAATCCGACGGCCACAGTTTAATTTTTTTTAAATTCTAAATTTAAAAAAAACAAAAATGAAAAAATTGAGACGGATCTTGTCCTGCTCTCGACGGCCATCTTCACGGGAGTTAAAGCTTCACCTTTGTTAAAGCGACGACGCGAGCTTAAGATGGAGACCGGTAAGTCTCCTTCCATTCTTTTCCTCACATTACAAAT
>JAOYMZ010081859.1:0-11399 GCA_025802335.1 Pinguicula primuliflora
AATTCAATGTATAAGCTTTCCAATAGTGCGATCAATTTCGAAAACGGATGGCTAATTGAAAAAATTGTACACGCAAGTGAAAACTAACCATAGGATATGTTCTGTTGGTTTGGAATTTGTATGTCGAGATAATTTTGCAATTGGCCATCGATTTTGTTTTCGAAGCGAAATCTAATACTAAAAATATAGGTTTTAACATAAAGGTTTAATGTGACTTTTGATCGCAAAACCAAAAATTCGCGATCAATTTCGGAATAATCTTTGACGCAGTTTTCTGAAATGTGATGAATTTTAATTTCTTTTTTTTTAGCCAAGCATGAATTTTAATTTCGACCATAGCCTATGTGAAGGCCCATTTGTTGTCTAGCCCGTAAGATAAGTCAAATCTTGACCTTTACCCGATCTGCGAGAGCTCAGCATCAGGATTTTGCTGGTTGAAGATGGCCTCATTCCGTGCGTGCCAAATTTCCCAACATGTCAGCTGCCATAGTAATGGCCAAATTCGACAGAGTGCTGGGGAGAGTTGCGAGTGCTAAGGTAAGCCAATTAGGTCTTCCAAGCTTGAAGCCGTTATCAGCGACATTTCCATCCAATCCATGATCAGTTTCCAGATTTTTCGAGCTTCAAGACACATGAGGAAGAGATGAATCGATGTTTCATGTTCCAATTTGCAGAGTAATTTTCAAGTGCCGAATGGTTTAGGCACTTGCCGTGCCGAATATGCATCTCGCCCATCGGATTACATAATAAAAACATTCCTATTGGATAATGCTATTTTTTTAAATAATATTACGACGGCTTCACCGCCGAAAAATCTAAAATCCTATTTAAATGTTATAAACCTAAGAGCTAAATATAAACCCAAGGCTAAACCCTAAAAATCTAAGGCTAAACCCTAAAAACCCAAGGGCTAAACCCTAAAAACCCAAGACCTAAACCGTGGTTGTGTCTCGACCGTCGGATGCAGATCCGACGGCCGAGGATGCATATTCGGCACGGTAGGGTGCCATTCGGCACCCTACCATTCGACATTTGAAAATTTGTGCCAATTTGCATAGGGGGCACTGTATTTTCACAGAGTTAACTCCCCTCCAGAGCAGATTATCAGTAGTAGGGAGGCGATCGTGGAGAAGTTTCCAAGAAAAAGCAGTGATCTTTGCAGGTAACAGTTTGTGCCAAGCATGTTTCGCAAGATTGTTCTGACCATTTTCCTCCCATTCCATCTTCATCGTCTGTGCATACATTTCAGTTGTTGGATATTTTGAGAGTGTTGAATTTCTCCATACCCATTCATCTTCTTGATTCGATGGTGCAGGTACACTACCCAGAAGACGCAGTAGACTGTCAAGATCTTGCAACTCAAGACTATCGAGCTCGTGATGCCATAGCCATGCCCAGGTCCATCCATAACCCTCCCACCTGCCTTTTTCTGAAATTGTTGCCAATTTATCTACTGCACTTGCATATAATCTAGGATAGAGCTAAGCTATAGGAGTTTCCTGGACCCAAGCATCATTCCAGAATTGAGTTTTGTTCCCATTACCCAGTTTATTTATCAGCTGAGCCTTGAATCAGTCCGCTTGCAATACATGCTTGTTTAGATCACTCCACCAAGTAGATGGTTTTGGAGGATTAAGATTTCTTCCTGGGCTCATTTTACCGTATAGAGAACGAACCGCGTGTAGCCATAGTCATGATTCCTCTTTAAGGAGTCGGAATTCCCACTTACCTAGTAAAGATAAGTTCAAATGTTTAAGGGATTTGACCCCCAAACCTCCCCTATTTTTCGGGCAGCAAACCACTTTCCATTTAATCCATTTGATCTTCCGAGGGTCATTGATAGCTTTGCCCCATAAGAATTTAGAGATGATACTAGTCATTTGTTTCAGAATCGTCAACGGAGCCCTATAGATAGACAGGTAATATAGTGGGATGGAAGTGAGTACAGACTTTATTAATGTGATCCTTCCACCCTTTGAGATGAACCTCTTATCCCATCCGGTAAGTCCTTGCTTCATCACCTCAAGGACCGGATTTTGAATTTTCGCTATGTTGATCACAATCACATGTTAAATTCTTGTCTTTCTTGTGCCAAAACTTGTCTTTCTTGTGGTATAAAATTTCTCGTCATTTTAACTGTTGTGGGTGGGATTGTGTACGTGACCCACATCGAATTAAACATAGGTAGACAATTGTATGATGTGATTGGATGGATTTTCCCATATTTGTCTCTGGGTCATGCGGGGACCATGAATCACGACGTTTTCCATTAAAAAGTGTCTGATCTTACGATAATGGCAGCTTCCATTTAGGGTTTGGATTTTAATTGATCGACATTACACAATTATGGCTTTATCAGATTATATTCTATCACAATTGAAGGGCCACTATAATAATTTAAATTCCAGGGGACCCCCCATTGCTGATTTAGCTAATCTACCCTGTCCGGGCAAGTCCATTGCTCATTTACCCGTTCGGGTAAGTCCATTGCTCATTTAGCTAAAATGCATGTAAAGTTATGGATATTAACTTTTCCATAAAAAATTTAAAAAAAATTGGCTCTGGATTATCAAAATTTAAAACCATGTCCTAACAGCTTGGGAGCATTTAGAAAATTCTAAACCCGATGTGGAAGTAGGAGTGCAGAAAAAATCTAGAAATCCTAATCCGAATTCGAACCGATCGGATTTTATCCATTCGGTTCGGATTTTTTCGGATTCGGATTATCTGAAAAAATAAGGTTTCGGTTTCGGTTTTGAATCCGGATTTTAGTGCAAAATTTTGGATAACCGATCGGTTATCCGAACCGATCCGAATATTTTTTTTTTATGTTTTACCCCCTTAGTTATTAGAGTAGGTAATTGATAAATTTGACATCTCTTAGAATAAGAATAACAAAAAGAAGTTGAATACAAGAAATCATACAAAAGAGAAATGTATTGCTACTACTATATTTTTTTTAAATATATTTTTTGGGTGGTACCAAGATTCGAACCTTTGACATCACACACACTCACACCACTAGACCAAGGTCACCTTGGTCAGCCGAAATTTTTTATTATTTATAATTTAATTAAAATTATATTTAATTAATTTTTTTATATTTATAAAAAAAAACCTAAAATTGTGACTGATCTCCTACCCTAACAGCAAACACTGAACAGAACGAGAGCAGAAGGTCGAATGAGAACTGATAAACAAAACTTCTTGTCTTCGTAGAGTTGAAAATTGGAGCAGAGTTGAAAATCAGATTTGCTTCACAATTTTAAGATCACTGATCTTATTAACCTTTAGGAAATCAAATTTGCTTCACAATTGCGCACTATTGTATCCGAAGTCTGATCCGATCCGATACGAAATTCGAAATTTGAATTCAAAATCCGACTAAAATAATCCGATTTTAAATGAATTGGTTATGATTATTGTTTTTCAAAATCCGAATTCGAAAAAAACCGAAAAAATAATCCGAATCCGATCCGATCCGTTTGCAACCCTATGTGGAAGATATTTGTTCTGTGTGCATCTGTGTAAACTAACATATTTTTTGTGGATAACTATGGTATTCAGAATCATTTTTGGCCTGACTAATTCACGTGATCCATGCAAAGCGACCCCTCCACATGAACCGGGTAAAACTTGGGCCTTTGGCCCGCGGTCATGGCCCTAAAGAATTGTTAGCACCAAGTGGGGATTGAACCTGATACCTCATCCCACTTTGGAGATTTAAGTTGGGGTTGTGTAAACTAACATATAAAAAGAATGCGAGGGGCGAAGCCATTAAGGCCAGGAGGGGCACCTGCTCCCTGAAAAAATCCCAATAAAAATTACAAAAATATTGTTTTTAAAAATAAAAAAATATTATATTTTAAACCAAATAATATAAAACTCTAATGAGATTTAGATTCTGCCGTGTCTCTTTCTTTGAATTTTCATTTTTTTTCATTTTTAAATTAGAGAACATAAATCAGAGAAATCCTGTTACTTTAGATTTTGTTCTATGGAATGGAATGAAATATTTAGTTATTTGATTCTTCCCTCTCTCCTTTTTGCAGCTTAGTTTTGTTAATTTTATTAATTGTGATTCGTATCTGGGTTGCCTTCTTTTTTCAATTGTTAATTTTTGTAAATTCTGATTCGTATTTGGGTTTTGTTGCAATTGTGTGGAACTTTTTCCATGTGGTTAAGAAAAATAGAATGATCGGGAATTGGATTGAGTGAAACCATTTCGTGGTTCATATTGAGCATTCAAGAGACTTGCCAATATCCGGATATTTTGTGTACTCCAATTTGTTGTTTCGTGGTTCATGTGATTCATATTGGGAATTTACTGATTTTACTTGACAAATTCATCATTTATTTTATTGCTCCATATACATTATCAAAATGTACTTTAAGAACTGTTTCACTTCATGTGAAAAATACTGCACGTCACAAGGATTTTAACTGGCATGAACTCAAAGGTTTTACTCTATCAGCACTCAGTGCACAGAGGGAGATAAACCTACATTTTATCTTCAATGTGGAGGTGTTACATTCAAAATACATTTGACATATAATTATTTTGCGCATTATTTGTTATTTATATTATTTAAATATTAATATTTATTAATAAATTACGTAACATGAAATTTGGAGATTGTGCCCCTCCTGACAAAAATCCTGACCTCGTCATTGAAATGGGATAAGAGCGTAAGGAAAATTAGTGAAAGAAAAAAACAAGACCAAAGGAATAATGAGATTTCAAGTTAAAAAGGCATCTACGTTACACAGAACATTATAAACCATGTGAGTTTTTTTAGGTTGGTAAGTTGGGAGAAATACTCCCGCAGCTCCCCAGTATCCGAGAGCATTTTACACTCCCGACTAATCTAGGGGGCCTGCACCCAGCCCAAAAACTCCTATGGATTATGCCTGACCAAGCGCTTTTGCTGGGACTTGAACTCGAGACCATGTGAGTTAATCATGAGAGTCATACTCCAACTACAAGGAACAAGCTAGAAGACTCAAGTCAGCCAAGCATCTAAAGAAGCATATTGTTGCATAATCAAGGCCTTGATTATCCATCCGAGCTTATGTCCACAAACACGATAGTTTTCTATTGCTTATTCCTTTATTTCAGCATATTAATCAGAGGAAGTATGAACCAAATTGAACAAGACACTCATCTTTGGATGCATTAAATTTTAAAATTAACAAGACAAAAACTCATCAAATTTTAAAATTGTTAAAACAAAAGCTCATCAAATTTTGAACAATCAAAGGACCAAGGATAATAAGGAATAAACTTCCACCATAACTCACGCATACATAGTGGACCAGTCCCCATCATAAAGCATCTTAATCTTCCAATTCTCACAGAAGTGCAGCGGAGTCAAGGCGCTTTAGTTGGCCCGTTATTCTGCAACTCATCTATATCACGCTCCACAACTCCCATCTACGATAGTTCAGGATTGTTTGTATTCGAACTGGGGGTGCTTGCCCGCCGATCCGTCCCTGGCTTTGTTGGATTAAGTGTTGTGTGTTCATGTCTCGGCCCGCGCAATGCAATATTGTTGAAGGGAGAGAAGTTTTTCTTTGATGGATTACCGAAAACCAATATAAGACACCTCCAACCGCACACCTCCCTCGCACTTCCACTCACATTATTTCATGTGTGTGTGCTCACTAATGAAGGTATTGTGACGTGTGCAAAATAGGTGGTGCCTTAAATCATTTCTCTGGATTGCCTCATCTGCAACTATATCACGGGTGGCGAACCACACGTTCAGGCTGACTTGAGGGATTCACACCTCATAATGTAGGGAGGTTTGTTATACCACAAGATAAATTGATGCAAGAAGCACAAGAACACTACATGGCAGCATACAATTAGTTCAAATGGTGACTTACACTTAATACTCATCCAATAAACTTATACCACCTTGGATTCTTGTGTTTCTTGCTCCCAATTTATTTTGTGGTATAGATTTTTCCCAATGTAGGTGGCTTCACCTGAAATCACAAATTAATTACTTCATTAATTCTAAAGTTAAAATGATTGATTGTAACTTTTTTAAGAATAATGCTACTTGTACTCTCTTTAGGGACCTCATTTTTAAACCTCATAATGTGGCAAGCATCACAATCACTCAATTAAAAAACACACACATAAAATGTGTGGTTATGATGCTTGCCACATCATGGTGTTTAAATAGGGTCCCAAAAGAGGATACATGTAGCACATTACTCTTTTTTTAATTGATTGTAACTTCACAATAACTTATCATTGTGTTGAGTAGATAAAATAAATTAAATATAGATGATATGATTTAGGCTGTATTTAGCGTCGCCTTATAAGTTACCTTATCAATCAATTCTGTCTTATGAGTCAATTTGACAAAATAAGTCTGTTACGTGAACAACCTTCTGCCTTATAAGGTGACTGATTTAAAAAGACCTTTTTTCAACATGATAAAAAAATAAGGTGACTTATAAGTTTTTCATTCCAATTTTACCCTTAACTTTATATACATACACGTCTCTACCATGATTATATTTTTTATATTTTTTAAATATTTTTTATAAGATGATATTTTTTTACATATAGAGGAGGCAATTTATATTACCTTTGGTATTTAATAATATATAAGATTTTAGTATTGTAGAGAATACGGTAGAATTTCAAAATCTTGTGTTCAATACTAAAGATAAGATTCAAAATTTATATGAATTTATTAAGTTGCCATTTATTTTTAATTAAAATAAAAAATTTAAAGTAAAATAAAAATATTGAAATTTTTAATTTTTTCGTCAATTCTTCATCGAACTTGCATGCAAAAGTTTTCATATTTTTCACAATTCTATTTCCCCTTAGGTTAAGCAGTCTTTAATAGGGTTACGGAATATGAGGTTTTTGAACTCTTAGCATGAGTGATGCACAAGATTAGACCCCTCTTGTATATATATAAATATATAATTTATATTGAAATTTAAAATATTTTGCTAAAAAAATGATCTAGTTTTGGATCCTGAAGTTTCCGTGCAATGCATCGGTGTTTTACGTAATTCGTGTCGGCCGCCGGTAATCTTTCTATTTTTTTCCTTTTACCTAATTTTTTTTTTACATATTTGGAGGCCCTATAGCCAAAACAAAAGTATAAATGTAGCAAAAAACTCAAAGGGACTCAAAAACAAACAACTCCCTAGCATGACCTATGAGAGACTTGTGCCCGGCCATGTGGCCTGTTGATCCTATGGGATTAAGGTATGTAACCTTTGGGTCACCGACTTCGACAATCTTATGTTCAAGTCAGGGAGAGATAATCCAACCTTCACGAGACGATCAACCAGGATATTCTGCCGTCTAGGTATGTGACCGAAGCTGATACGAGGAACAGCCAGGTTGCCTTGGTAATACAGATGACCAATTGTGGGGTACAGTCTTGGTCATCCTCTTAATAAATTAGCTCTAATGCTACAGTATAATTTGTGTAGTAGACTAGTTGATTCCAGCCGTTGCTATGCGCCAGTTGTAAGCCTTGGAAGATAGCCCACAATTCACATTTAGGGTGTTGCAACGACCAATTCTTCTGGAAAAAGTTAGGAGTCTATTTCCTTTTCCATCAACCCCCCCCCCCCTACCACCACCACCAGCACTGGCTTTTTGCGTGGTTGACGATACATCCCAATCAGTGTATAGCAAGAAGGGAAATTGGTTTTGGCTTATCCCTTGGTTTGATGTTATAGATTTTATTCCTTGGTTAACCCTTCCTGTTGTTGATTCTCCTGCACTTTGTTGACTGGATTGTTTCTCTCGTGCTAGTTGAAAAACTCGATGAGTTTCCCAAACTAGAGCTATGATTCTGGGCACTAAGCTTGAGTATTCAAATGTCCGGGTGTCCCGAGATTTCTAAATTTCTGTTTGTCCACATGATCCAGCATATTTGAGAGAACCATATTTCCAATTTTATGTCCTCCTCCAATATCGAAAAAGTTAGATTATGTTCAATTCACATATTGGCCTATATCTCAGTCCAAAAGTTTGACGGCAGTGTTCTAGCTATTGCTTTTCATACCCTACGACTGCGGTAGCAGTCGCGTAGTGTTGTAAAAATAGGATCGATAGAGCCAAACCATAGCTAATAATTTGCAGGAAATAATACTAAGATAAATAGGACACACAGTTTTACGTGAAAACCCCCTAAATAAATCAGGGGAAAAACCACGGGCAGGGATAGAAGAATTCCGTTATCAAAGAATATAGGAGTTACAATCTCTTTAGACCACTAAGAAATACCACTTGTAATCTCTCTAGAGAATAAAGGATAAACACTCAAACTCTCTATTTTTCTCTCTAGTATTTCTCTATGTAATAAGACTCGAAGATTTCGGGATGATGAAACAAATGAATGAGTTCATTCTTTTATAGGAGAGAAAACGCGTGAAAATAGTAGTGTGAACTACTGTGCATTTTACGTCCCACGTTTTTTCTTCACGCGTGTTCACCGTCCGCCTTCGTCTTCAATTTCAACTCTCACATGTGCATTTATTGTTGCACATGGGATAACTTTGCCGACACATGAGTCTCAACATCTATTTGAGTCTATTTTGTTGGAATTAACATGTTTTTCAAGCGAGAAAAAATCAAAGTTGAAGATGAAGGACACTTTGAGGCCACCTTCGACCTTTCTTCGAAGAAGCGTTCAACCTATGACTGCTCAATTATCCATAGCTTCATTTGATGATCTTAGCAGGTTTTATAAATTTTTATATCTATCCAAGTTAAGAGGAAGGAGTGGTGAGCAAAAGGTCTAGTGTGCACCCATTGGCCCTATTCCTTCGGCCTTATTCAAGTCCTAGAGAAATCTCTCAGCATACCTCAAATTTTGTTGACCGTATGAAGTTATTTGTGGTCCTGTGGGGTATGATAAGAAGTTCTATCAAGCCACAAACTAGTTTTGAGACCTAAAACATGAAGATGGCCGAGGATTTAAGCCATTCAAAATCAAGATCATTTAAGCCCTTTGTCTTCTTCTCTTACCAAAAGTCATATTCCCTCATCCATGTTGAGTAATTTGTCCCCCAACCAGGTATGAAAATGATTTCTATAACTTTACCTGGCTAACCATTCCTGTATCTTGCATTGTTTGCAGGATTATTCCGAGTAGCATGTTTTTGTATGGTTAAATTCCATTAATGGCTCAGGCTGAGCTCAAGCTCCCAAAAATCACAGAGGCAGATCACAACTAGAAAGATATGGTAGACAAGCACACCATAAATCAAGGATACAATCCTTGAGTTACTTTTAGCCTACCACAAATCAAGCATAGAATCTTTGACAACTTTATTGTATATAAATTATCAAGTCTACTAGTCTATATAAGTTGTACAATGGTGTAAATGATAGATCAATACAAAAACGTTTCTTTCAATTCAATTCTAGTTCTTCATTGTTTCTTCAAGTTCTTTCATCGTATCGGAGCAGTCTTGCTCATACAGTTCACGATCCTGAGTTAGTGTGTGATTCAGTGATACATACCTGTGAATCTCATTTGAAGTATACTCACTCGAGAAATCTGAAACACCGCATGGTGTTCATTACCTTATCTACAGCAAAACCCAGTGGTCTTCATCCTTAAAACTGCTGCACTGTGTAGTGTTCTACAGAGAAAGTCCAGTTCATCCATCCTAGAATCAGTGTTGATTCTATTACAAAAATCTGCATATCTCCAGACTCCTTCAAAAAAATCAGCAACAACATATATAATGGCCTTCTCATACCCTAATATCTCCCAAATAATTTCTGTAAAACTAGACTGAAAAAACTACCTCTCATGGATGTCGCAGATAGTTCCTGCTCTTCGAAGCCACGATCTGATGTCCATTGCCGACCGAACATTACTCAGCCCAGTTGCAGCTCTCCCAGGATCAAGTGCTGATGCACAAAAGGTTGTCCAAGATACTATCAATCCAGAATTTGTAGAGTGGTGTCGCAAGGACCAATTTGTGCTGGCTCTCATCAACGGATCCTTGTCCCCAAAAATTCTCCCCGAGACCTATGGCCTGACGAGCGCAGCTGCTGTTTGGGACAAGTTATCTCGGCAATTCTCACCCAAGAATGCATCCAGGGTTCTGACTCTAAAACAAAGGCTCCAAAACCCGAAGCAGGGTGCACAGAATTGCTCTACCTTTCTCCAATCTGCCAAACTCTTGAGGGCTGAACTGTCCGTAGTTGGACAAATCGTCACGGACGATGAGCTCATCGACTATATCGCCGGAGGCCTTTCCTTTGCTTTCCAGATGTTTGTGCCCCACATATCCTTTGCTCGCCGACTAGTCAAATTGACGAGTGAAGATTTTGAAGAAGAATTGTTAACTTACGAATCCCTTATCGTCGTGCCATCACCGCTAGAAAATGATGCGGTTGCCCTATGGTCGTCCAACGATACTATTGAATACGAAGGTCCACATTCTCTCCGAGGGAACTTCCGTAGTGGTCACAGGCGATTCTCAGGCAGAAGTCGTTATACTGGACGATACCCTCGTGGACATTTCTCCTCTGGAAACGGAAGTCGTTTTCCCCTAAATCCGTCCAGGTTCCGGCGACAAACTGATTACTCCGGCCAGGATTCCTACGCTCGGCATGAAGATGATCTTTCTGGACAACGGATCGTGAATCAAGGGTTGAGAGCATCAGTACAGTCAGGGCCGACGAGATCACATGCGTCTGGGCTATATTCTGATGGGTCAAGATTTAATGGGCCTCGACAGAGTAGTGGGTTCAACAGCCCAAATCAAGGCAAAATTGGACAGTCAAATTTTTCTCCTAGCAGTGCTGGGCCGTCTGGCACAATTCAAAATCGGCATGCGCAACCCAGAAATAATTCGAGCCTGATCAATCCGTATGCTTGTCGGATTTGCGGAAACACGAGTCACACTGCTCTCGAGTGCTTTAATCATATGGATTATACCTTTCAAGGCCGACATCCACCCGCGGAACTCATGGCTATGGCAGCCCAATCTCATGCAAAACTTGATAATGGTGTATGGTTTGCTGATTTCGGAGCGAATAATCATATTACTAATTATTTGGCTAATCTCTCATTGCAGGAACATTATTCCGGAGGGAATGAGGTTGCTGTAGGTAATGGAGAAACTCTGAAAATTCGGCACACTGGTTCATTGACTTACCCTACCCCATCCGGTTCTGTTGTCCTCTCTAATGTTTTTCATTGTCCAAATGCGTTTGTCAAGTCACTCTCTATACATAATTTTTGCTGGGATAATAACTGTTTCTTTGTTTTGACTAAATATGATTATTTTGTGAAGGACAACAAAACGGGGAAGACGCTCCTACAAGGACCTAGTGTCAATGGCCTATATCCGGTAAACCTGTCGAATACCTCAAATCTTAAGTGTGC
>JAOYMZ010081870.1:0-11398 GCA_025802335.1 Pinguicula primuliflora
GCAAACGCTAGGTCATGTTGCAATGGCTAAATGCGAGCTTGTCTATACCGCACAAAAAATAGGCAATAAAAACACAATAAACTAGTAATATTACGGCGGCTTCGTCACCGAAAAATTTAAAACACTATTTAAATGTTATAAACCCAAGAGTTAAATATAAACCCAAGGGTTAAACCCTATAAAACCAAGGATTAAACCCTATAAACCCAAGTGTTAAACTTTTATTGTGTTTTTAGTGCACAAATTTTGTGTTGTATAGAATTTTCCGCTAAATGCATATGACTTGAGCTTGTTTTGTAGAAGGTCCGAATAAGGATTCACAAGATATTGCAGTTCAGAATTCAGGCACTTTTGTTTTGTTAAAGTTTCTACAAGACATACTGGTTATTGCTAGGATATCAGTGAGAAACAAAAGATTTGCAAAAAACTAGATTCTTTTTTGGTTCATACGTAGAACAAGGTGCTTCAAATATCAGAGATTAGTTTAACATTGAGAAAACTACAAATCAAGAGCATAGTTCAGTTATTGATCTCTTCAAATGAAACAGATATCGCACGGGAAACATGGAGAGAAATGAAAATCAATTCAATAAGGCCCTTCTTCCAAATTCAGAAAGTCGTGCGTAAGTTCCTTTCACTCCAGAGCTTCGAAAACAGAAAACGTACCACATAATATAATATGAAGTAATATCACAGTAAAATTCAAATCAATGAAAAAGAAAATGGGATTAAGAGATAAAAAGTACCTGGATCGTCATGACTTTCTTGTTGGGGTCAAGCTGCCTACCTGCAAGTCCAAATCAGGAAAACCCGCTTCACAATACTAAACCATGACAGCATAAATAATGCCCCAAGCCGAGAAATAGATGAACGATCGATGTACCCTTCTGGCCTTTCATCGTCTCCATGTTCTTCTCACGGGTCATTTTTGCCTTCTGCGCATTGCCTCCCCCCATGTTTCTAAGAGTTCAAACCCTACTCACCTGATTTCTCCTCTTTCCTCTCGCAAACACATTTCTTGTTGGTTAGGTAGGCGCCTAGGTCGCCTATGCACTGGGCGACCCTGACCGCCTTGGGTGTGCTTAGTGCTTTCTTGAATGCTCCACACCAATCATCAAAAATTGCTTCCTCATTTCAGGGTATAAAACTAAAAAAATTCATTTCTCATATGGAGATGGAAATAATTATGATGCCCGACTCCAATACCGAAAGAATTATAGGTTCTTGAGATATCAAGTCAGCAAGCTCACGGTGGTAATCAACACCTTCTAATGTGGATGCATATTCCAATATGGCGTGAACAAGATTTGTAAAGAACTTACACATGATGTTCATCATCCGAATCAGTGTCCTCCCTCTCTGACTCTAGCCTCAACGAAATGCTAGAATTGGAAGCGTGGTACACAAACCGCAACTGAAGGAGGAAATATCAACTGAAATTTTCTGCACAGAACAAAAGAAAGACCATTGTAACTTTTGTGGGTATTCGACGAACCTGATCAGCATCCTTGACGTCAAACATGCTGATGTAATCACTGTCCACGATTAACTTCAGGCTTTGATGACAAAGACAGAACTGTGCCCATACATGGTCCCTGTGGGAAAAGTTACAGAGTGAGATGAGTCTCCAAGCACACAGGGCTTACGCGATGAGATTCACCTAATAAGCACGGGTACGGGTACGTGGTACGGGTACGTGGTACGGGTACGTGGTACGGGTACGTGGTACGAGTACGTGGTACGGGTACGTGGCACGGGTACCGGCACGGGTATTGGTACGTGGTACGGGTACCGACACGGATACGGGTACGACATTTATTGAAAAAATATGGTACGGGTACGGCACCGGTACGTTAAAAATAAAATAATAATAAATAATAAAATTTTAAGCATATGAAGACTAAAAATAAAAATGTATGCAAATCACAAATTCATAAACAAAACAAACATGACCTAGCATTGACAAAAAGTACTAAACACTTGACAAATCTTCATTATCGTCTTCAAATAGTACTGATTCCATATCTGGTTCATCAAGTGAAAGATTGATTTCACTCGCGAGTATGACCCTTGAAATTCCAAGTTACAAAGGGTGCATTTATATCTCGAATTATCACTTCCTCCTTCTCCCCTTTTTGATAGCGTTGTAACATAATTCGAAAGCAACTCAACATCATTTGGGTCAATAGAAGGAACACTTGAAGAGGAACTCACACTTCCGGAAGCTGATGAACTCATTTCCCTAAATGCAGCAAAGCAAAGGATAAAAAATATTGCTAAATCTTCCTACATAATCAATTACGAAATGATTCGAACAAGAAAGAGCTACCCAACAATATAGCTAAATCTTCCTACATAATCAATTACGAAACTACGGGGTACCCAGTACGGGGCCGTACCGGTACCCACGTAGGTACCGGGACCGTACCGGTACCCACGTGGTACCCGGTACGGGTACTCCATCGTGCTTCGCAGAGATTCACAAACTAAATAGTACCTTCACGTTACAAACTAAGTATGAAAAATCCAGCAAACACAGATCACGTTACCATAAAACTCTACCAGGTCCCTTCTGCGGCAAATGACAGAATGCTGCTTCAACTGCCCTCTTCATCTCTCCAACTGTTCCCGTGTTTGCCACCTCAATTCCTTCAAAAGACCGAATTCACGTCAGAGTAATAAAACCTATGTTCGAGCAGGTGGTCGCCTAGCCCGCCTAGGCAGTCACTCTTCACCCTGCCCGAATGCCGACTAAGCACCGGATTTAGTGCCCATGTGGCACTGCAGGATTGGTGTGGCAAGTGAGTCGGTGTTCAACACTTTTGCGCGAGCCTGATGACCGACCAATCCCGTAGTGGCCTCATAGTATACAGTGAGGAGCCTAGTATTTTATCGAACACACATACCAAGTACTCAATGCATTCAGGAAATCCTCTAACAAAATCTACATTTTGCAAACAGTTACTCGAGACATGCTCCTCAATTGAAAATTGAAACAAAAAAAATGCAATTAATTTAATGTTCTAAATAAAAATCTTTAAAATACCGAAAGATGATCCATCCAATTTTCGAACGGTAAGTCTCAGGGGCTCCTGAGGCAGCTTCTCGAATGCAGAAATGCTCCTGGATGTGTCGATGCAACCGATTGTGGGAAACAAACATGAGAATGAGGCACTCGACAACCTGTGCTCGCAATAATCGTCTCCATCCTCCATGATCTGCATTATTACGAAGTGACCAGTTTGGGGAAAACTAAACTGCGATGTCATTGAGCGGCAGGTGATCATGATAGTATACCGGTCTTCCGAAAATCGAATGTCATTAACAAAGTTAATCACACGTAATTAAGAGTATACCGGTCATGCGAAGATCGGTAGAGTTATTAACATATACCGGTCTTTCGAAGACCGGTATGTATTAAATATAATTTTTTTTGTGTGTTAAAGTTTTAATATATATTGATTTTATTATTTTGTTAATGATTTAATATATATATCTAAACGCGTAATGCAAACAAATTGAATTTAAAAACAATCAATGTAATAATTTTACTTATCTAAAAATGTCCTCCAATATTCCTGATCATTCGCGGACTTTGGCCTGTCCTGTGTGCTGTCAATGCCTAGCGAAAAACTCGGGGCTCGTATACCCTGAGTACCTCGCAAACTACTTGGGGGTCGTATACCCTGAGAACTACTAGGTGCTTGCATCGGCTGAGTAGCTATCAGGGTACACTCGTAATGCTATTTCCGATCAGGTACACCTGCACCTCCAAGCCTCGACTGGAGAAATGATCTTAACTCCAGTCCTGTCCCTCGCTACTGCTCTTCCGTCACATAGTTTTCTACCATCTCACCAACCTAATGGTACTGTATACAATTAAAGATAAAATTTATATTAATCGATCGAACAAACAAATAAATATTAAAAAGTGAAATAATTAATTTTACCGTCAAGTTAAGCAGCGAGCTGTGGTTATATGGGACTTCCCTCTCCGGTCTCGACAATAAAGGATAATAAAGTGGTCGGCGATGCCGATTATACCAATCCGTATAAGCCTCGTCCCATCTAACCTGCTGTGCTGGTAGAAGTGGATCCCCAGTGACATACTGGTTCCTCCTAGTCCACATCTCACGATACGAAGCAATCTGCGTCTTTCGACGCCTACTGCTTCCAGTCCCGTGAACCAGAGTCTCGTTGATCTTGTCGACTGGATTGGGAATCGACTGGATGTATCCACACTGACGTCGAACACGACAGGCGTGAACGAACTCTATAAAATCCATCCAAAATATAGGACCGTCATAGTCCCAAAATATCCGATCGGCAGGACTAATCAGAGACATGTCTGCTGGACTGTACGGAGTGGACACAAACTAGACATAACATAGGAACCGTTAGAGATATAAATTAAAATATGAATGATCGAACTTTTTATTTCGATACGAAAACATCGAATTACGAACCTGCTCGGAACGCACATCATCCAACTGTATCCGGATCGTCCGAATCGAATGAGCTCCCTGGTCGACGCTCCTCATCTTCCGGACGAATCTAACACCATAGACCTCGGAAAACTCCCCAACCCGATGCATAGTGTAACGCTCAAGTGGCATCGACAGAATATAGGGGAAATAGTAGGCAACCTCAAATATCCCCATAACTGAACAAGACGTATTGCGCCAGCCAACGACTTTGCCCCATCCATGTGAATGTTGCAGAGATAGTGATGGAGGTTACACAGCACGGTGGTCCCCCAACTATATTGCCTAATGACCACCAAGTCTTCTACCAAGCGGAAGATCCTCATAGGAATTTTGTTACCGGATATATCCGGTAACAAAATCCCACCGACTATAAGAGCAAGCACTGCTCTAGCAAAGCACTCTACCTCCTGATCGGTGCTGTCGATGGTGAGCGGGTGATCTATCAAGTACTGCCTGATATAGGCTATCCAGACTCCAGACTAACGGAAAGCATCAGAAGCAAGGTCCATGCCGAGCCACCTCTCCAAATACGCTCTAGACCGCTCGGTCGTCCAGGTGCCAGACCCCAACTGATCAGAAGTAATGAGAATACCATCAATAAGAATCTCCTACAGTATCGACACATTATGAAGAGTGATCGAACACTCCCCAAACGGTAACCAGAACGTATGTGTAGCCGGATACCACATCTGAACCAACTTCGTAATGAAATGCCGATCCTCTCGTATATCGGCGACGAGATAAGCACCCAACATCCCCACGTCGAATATATGCTGCCTCACACGTCTGCCCAACTCGACCCTGCGTATATAGAGATCTGGATGATGCGTCCTCATCCCTTCATCCAAATGGATCTGCTCGTCCAACACTCGAGAGCTACGATGGGTAGCCAAATCCCATAATACGTCACAAAAAACCGGTCTGTACAAATCAGATCGCTGACTCTGCTGGGAAGTCATCCTACATAACAAATCATAACAAATCAATAATAATTCCTAATAATTCATAACAATTTCATAATAATTCCTAATAATTCATAACAATTCCTAATAATTCATAATAATCACTAATAATTAACAACAATTCATAAAAATTTCATAATAATTCCAAATAATTCATAACAATTCCTAATAATTCATAACAATTTCAAATAATTCATAACAATTTCATAATAATTACTAATATATCATAACAATTTCATAACAATTCCTAATAATTCATAATAATTTCTAATAATTAATAACAATTCATAATCATTTCATAATAATTTCTAATAATTCATAATAATTTCATAATAATTCATAACAATTTCATAATAATTCCTAATAATTCATAACAATTCCTAATAATTCATAACAATTTTATAACAACAACAATTCAAAAAAATTCAAAAAATCGAAACTAATAGCAAGAGTAAAACTGGAAGTCGGAAGAAGAAGTCACGAACTCGAAGAAGGAGTCACGAACTCAAAGAATAATAATGAAGAACTCGGATGAAGGTTTCAGCACGAAGAACTCGATGAAGAAGACGAACTGACCGGTCTTAGGGGAATACATATTTTTTTTCACCGGTGTTTGAAAGATCGGTATTTCAATACACCGGTCTTCAAATGACCAGTGTATTTTTATTCCCGCCAAATAGACTTACCGTTACTCTTAATTACGTGTGATTAACTTTGTTAATGACCTTCGGTTTTCGGAAGACCGGTATCTCAGGTCTTCCAAAGGCCGGTTACTCGCACCGGTCTCTCAAAGACAGGTGCGTGGCATTTTCAAAAACTGACCGCTATTTTGTGGTGCAAACAAAAATTTTCCCTGGGAATAGAGAAAAAGGGCTGGAGAGAAAACTGACCAATAGAATTAACGTGATTCTCTAATTTTCTCTGTAAATTAGAAATTTTAATATAGCCATCGAATTCAAGGAAAACTGCCTAAAATATTGAAAACTGCCCATAAGTAATAACGCTGATAGACTTCTCCATATTAAAATCGCTCGGGCACCACCTTGTCACGTATTTGTGGATGCTATTGTGAGCTGTTGATGTGGGGATCTTTGATTGGCCAGTGCCAAATAGCGAATTAGAATTGGCAGTTTTCTTTGTCCTTTTTTAATTTCAGTTTATTTTATTCAGATGCGCTTCCTTCGGATCAAAATGGGATACAAATACAGCATTTGATAGGAGAAGAGCAAATGCTGAAAGATGGTGATAATCATAAGGATAATAAAAACAAATAAATAAGGATAAGATGAGACCTCAGGACAAGAGGTGGACTTCTAGGGAATTGTGGATTGCTTCAACTTCAAGTCTATACTCTCATTATAGAATACATCTCAAGGCCCACATTCCATGGACAAAATTAAACGACTTTTGGCATTTGAAACAACTAATGGACCTAAATGGAGGACGAAACTTTTTTTCAGACGGGGCGACGGTAAGGTATGAAAAATTTTGAATTTATATTTTAAATATTATGGACATTTATCTATATATTAATATAGCTCTTCAATATTTGCCTGGATTATAGTAGAAAGTTTTGTGGGTAAATGCTAACATACACAATCAAAAATCCGAACTTGGAAAACGGCTTAACAAAAATTCCGGCCCATGCTACTCACGTTCTTGCGAACGAGTCTTCGTCGCTTTGGAATTAATTTTAGTTTGGGTAAAATATTTTACTTCGTCGGCCCATGAAGTAAAATATTTTTGATGGACCTTTTTTCCAAGCATTATCTTATTTAATTTATTTCATTTAATTCTTTTTTACTGAATTACATTTCTTGCAGTTTATATATGTTTAATTCTATCTACAAGTTTGATTAAGTTTGCTACTTATTGTGTTCTCTTAATGTAGGTATAAAATATGGATGAATGGAGGACTATGTTGATGGAGCATGTCGAGGTGTGTCAACAAAGAAGGGATGAGTGAACGTTGAATGAACCAACTACTGGACATAATTTCAACAAAAGTTGATATCAATTTCCTCAATGTTGCTCTAATTCTGTCACCGTGACATAAATGTTGTTATGCTGCTTCAAAGTTTGGCAACTCTCAGTAATCTATATAATAGCTCATTTGTGTGTTATACATTTATTTTGCAAGATAAATTTCCAGAATCTATTCAGGAGCGGGCCCGGGCTTTAGCCCAGGGCCGATTTTCAGTCCGGCCCAAAGAAAAATTTTAGAAAACAAAATTTAGCCCAAAAGCCACAGGCCAAAGCATGCCACAGGCCCCTAAATTATTAATCATTAATTAATTTTTTTGGACTAAATGGGCCATGTGAAAAATTAGTTCAATGAAGCTAGTAGTCCTGTTTTATAAAGGCCAGTAGACCATTAAAGTTATTGTGCAATCGGTGTGGGATTCCCACAATTTTCCTGGTGAAGAGAAATTGGAAAACATGCTGAAGGGTTTAGTCCATCAATCGTGTGCAATCGGTGTAGACCATCAATGTTATTGTGCAATTGATTATGTCGAACTATGCCAGGTAAACATGCATCGGATGAGGTGAAGGTTTTTCCTTTGGATTTGACACCAGGCGAAGAACAGGTTAGGACCTATCTCGATTGTTTTTCTTTCGGGTATAATGGTGGGGTGGGTTTCTCACAAGGTTTTCTTTCTTGCGTGATTGAAGAGGAACTGGGGAAGGAGAAACATGTTCTGCCACAGATTGATTATACTGATTGGAGGTGAATTTTGAGATTGATAGGAATAGATACACACATATTCACTGAATTAATTCGTTAGTTGATTGTTGAACCTGGAGTGAATTTCTAGCTGGTGTTCTTGCTTTGTGGGATTGGAAGGGAGGTGGTGGTCTTCTGATCGGATTCTGTTTTTTGTATTTTGTATCAGTAGAATTGTGGCCTGGTTGGGAGCTTCATATATTGACGTGAATTGTTTTTTTTCCAGCCTGAGCTGAATTGTTTCTATTCTCAAGTGAAGAATTTGATTCTCGGTTCAATTCAAGGAGTGTATTATTCGGAGTAAAATTCATGTCATTTTACTATCCCCACTAAAGAATTTTCTACTGGCGGGTTTGGCATAAGGTGGTTTCCGAATGCAGCCAGGCAGCAGCTCATAGAAGTCATAAAAAAGAGATCTTTCTATTATTTCTTGGCAGGAATGCCCGTAGCGATAATGATTGGAGCATTCGTTCTCGAGCACGGCCTCTCTTCATTAAAGATCCGGGGTTGGTTGTGATAGAAAAAGATCGAAGTCGCGGTATTTATTTCACTCAAGATTGGAGAGGAAAGGGAAAACCCGACCAAAAGTCATGAACTGCTGCTAAAATGTCCGACTTGATGAGGTAAGGTCATAAGAGTTGGCCGGAGAACTTTCTTGAGCGTGTCTTGCCATAGTACTTGACCATTGAGAAAAAGACAGTCTATCAGTCTCACACCGGTTATACCAAATACTAAGAAGTATAAACAATCTCTACTTGATGGTCGCTAGTAAAAGTCTTATCTTCTATGCAAGTTGCATTCCTCTGAGCATTTACTGGATATCTGCACAAGGAACTTGGAATGGAATCACTTGGAGTTGGAGCCATCTAAATAGCACCACTTTCCGGATGGGTATGATTTGGTATAGCTCATGTAGAATACAAAGGTGATGTTCCATGCACTGAATTACTGATCAAGCAAAAGGGGATCAAGTTAGAAGCAAGTAATTTGATCTCAAAAGGAGAGTAAATATGCATTCTCATTCTCAAACCGATCATTCTTTTATCTATGTTGAAAATAAATGTCCTTATTCTTTCATTAAAAATAGTATTTTTATTTAAAAAATATTATTAAAAAATTTAGACCTAACTTTAGCCCGGGTTTAATTACCGGGCTAGCTCCGCCCTTGAGGGATGAAACAATTTGTGTGGGCTTGGCCAAAGAGGAAATTATATTAACTTGGCCACGGTAAAACAAGAAAAATGAGGGGGGAATATTTTCCCCCTCCCACCGACAAATTTGGTTTACCTAACTCGTACACATAAGGGGAAGAGGAAGAGATGACAGAAATGGAGGCACATCAAACTGATGAAGGACACGAGAAGGGGGTCGAGCGAGTAAAGTCAATGGTAGGTGTGCTTATCCGTAAGGATGTGGGTATCTTCATTGGGTGGTACAATCACATAGGTCAAGGATGATGAGTTTTGGGGGTTTTAATTGAACGAATTGTGAAAAGTGATGCTACATGTCCCAACACTTTGTCTCTAATTCATCCTTACATGTAGTTTAATTAAGAATTTTGCAAGTTTAGTCTATCATTTAAATGTCATTAAGAATTTTGTATGTTGAATAACTAATCTTTTATTTTTGTAGGGATGAATTAGGGACAAAGTGTTGGGACATGTAGCATTATTCATTGTGAAAACCCGAATTTGTAGACTATGACGTCTGTTTTATGTTTGTTGTTCAAGGTAGCTTTCTTCGTGCGGAAAATTCTAACGTCTTGCAGCATGGGTTTCTTGCTGCTGAAAACTGTGGAGGATGGGTCGGTTATGCGGGTATTGGTGATAAATAACTTCTCCAGTAACATATCTAGAATCATGTATACATTGTGAACTTTTAATATACTACTTAAGGAGAATTGATACACGGCACCGCTCTTTAACCACCGCATGTGCACCGCTTATCTTGGGAGCACTGGTGTGTGTATTCAAGGCAAAGCGGTGTAGAGCGATGCCTAAAATAGCGGTGCCTTATAGTTTTTTCCCTACTTAAGCACTGGAAAGCTTCTTTACTCATTCTCAAGTTATCGAAACAGTATATATGCTAACACCAACTTGTATAAGTACTCCATTTGTTTAGGAATTCTGTAAGAACAATGTTACTTGTATACTCAAAATTGACACACTTCATAAATCCCTTATGTGATAATTAGAGGTCACCAAACAGGGCGGGTCAAACAGGTCTGACCCAGTCTGCCCGCTAAAAATGTAGGTTTGGGTCGGTCCGCCCTATTTAAAAAATGGGTCAGGCTAGGCTGGCCTGTTTAGAAAACGGACCAGGCTGACCTGTTTTAAAAAATAGATCGGGCTGAGTTGAGATTCCTAGCTTGGCAGGTTGACCCGTTTAGTATGTTTTAATTTTTTTTATTTTAAAATTTTATATTTTATCTTACAAATTTTTCCCATCCTAACTCATATGAAGAAGACAACATTCCTCCTTCTCCTTGATACTTATCTATCAGTTTAGTATATATTTTTTTTGTTTTTAGAAAATTTATTTAAATTTTATTTACTATGTTTAAATTCTAATGACACTTAAATTGGGGAAAATTTTTGAATATGCCCTGTCGGTGTGAGAGAATTGCTAAAATGGCCTACCGTGCAGGAAACAATAGCGCGGCAGGACCCGTGCAGGAAACAACAACGCATTTTTTTAGTTCCACGTAGTTATCTTGCGCGCGCTCAAAAAAAATTCTGATTTTTCTGACATAACACACACTTACACACTATTACACACACTTTCTCTTTCCACTTTGTTCAATTGGAAAGTCTCCGGCAAGAATAGGAACGGGACCATCGCCTCCTTCTTCTCCACAGTCTTAATTTTGGAATCTGACAGCCATGTTGTTGAGTTTGATATTCGGGTATATTTGGATGATTTGGTGTTTGAATGAATGAAGAACACAAGTCTAGGTGTATCCCTTCGCCACAAGTCGGGCCTTATATCTCTCAACAGATCCATCAGCCTTTCTCTTCACTGTGAAGATCCATCTGCACTCAACAGGTCTTTTGCTGATAAGCACCTAATTAGGGCTTATTTCATGCTACATTTTAGTCCATTTTATTCCCCAAACCACAAGATTTTAGCTCAAAACATGCGCATTTACACTTTTATTAGAACTTGGGTACATGTTTTATGTTGTAACAACTTATGCTTAATTCACTACATATTTTTATAGGAAT
>JAOYMZ010081880.1:0-11396 GCA_025802335.1 Pinguicula primuliflora
CAATCATCTCATATCTGATCCTACAGGGGCAACCATGGTGAAAACATATCTTTCTGCATAGATTACAAAGATTTCCAATGTATTAATTTGTGAGGGAGCTATCCTTACCTTATCAGATCAGATAAGAGTTTGTAAATAACCTGCTCTTGTGTTCTTCCCAAGAGCAGCTACCTTCGAGCTTATGGGCTCGATCAAGAGAATATTTATAACAAAGAAATTATTTTCCCCTAAAAAATATCAAAATAATTATCCTCCAAAATATATAATGTTAATTCAAAAGTTGAGTGTTAGTGAATTTAGGATTTTATAACAAGTTTCAAATTTATGACTTTTTCCGTGTCAAACTATTTTAATCTTCTATTTTCTCAACAATTTTGTTAGTGAATTCTAGCTACACTTTAAAATGTCCAAAGAGAATGTCTCTTTCTACTTTTAAAATGCTACTATCCCTTTTAATGTGAATATATGATTACACTTAAAAATATCTTGTCAAAAAAAAAATATCTTCAAATTTTTCAAAACTTCAACTTTTGTCATTATATCACCCACCATTTTCCGTGAGCCACAGACCAAGAATTCTAAATCGGACGAAAAGAAGATAAGAAAATCGGACGAAAGTGCACGTGGAGGGAATCAGATGTTGGCTAAAAAGTGTTGAACACACAGTAACAGATATGATGCTTGCACGTGTGTTTCGCAGGATTTTCTTACCTGAGATTTCGTCCGGTATAGAGCTCCTCGCCACGGACATTTTAACTACCACCTCATCCCAAATTAACTTCTCACTGTCCCATCGAGAAAATGATATACCAAACGAAATCATCTTCTCTCTTTCTCAATTTTGTTAGTGAATCCTAGCTACTGTTGCCAAAAGCGTGCATCAGGTTTTTGAGTGTTATTAGCAAAAGCGTTGTTTCATTAAGAAAAATGTATATGCTATTTTGAGTACACATAATTACGTGTATTTTGACCATGTGTACCTAGCAAGATTCTTACCAAACCAGGAGGACGTTTGTCTACGAACAACAAATGCAGATAGATCAATGCAAATGTGGAAATAACATTGATGGCATTGCAATTCACGAGTATCAAGGGTAACTACAGGAGATGCTACTATTCTTGACATTTCTTGGAGATAACTAATGATTATCTCAATTAATCATGATTCATCCCCCACATTTATATCCTTCATCATGGGCCAGTCTGCAGCCTCTGCACGAAAAAATAGTCAGGAAAATGAGAAAAAATGGTATTGCAAACAAGTTCAGTAGATGTTCAACATAAAGTAACATATTACTAACGTGGTTTTTCTCCAATTACTGATAGGCGTCTCTGAAGGATGGAGGTTATGTTTGACACACATACCAAACATAAACGTGATGGGGAATGCATATTGCAAGTTACTAACAAGTAGATGAACAAAGATACGGATCCTCCAAATCAGGATTGACATGATTCTTTGCAACAGGTAACAAATGTTGATTCTTTACAAAAAAAACAAGTAACTGAGCAAGAGGCAACAAATGGTTATACAACCGGAGAAATTTTCTAGTACAGAATGACAACAAACAAAACCGTCCAGAATTATAATCTAAACCGTCAGATTTTGATCCCACCATCTTAGATCAACAACCAATGCTCCATATTACAAAATTTCTCCTATACAACAGCCAATATCCTTGCTGTATGGACAAGTAAAAACATTTTTTTTTTTGCTTTTTTTTTTTTAACGTTGTGTGGCTTTATTTTCCGAACATGATTGAAATGCTCGTAGCATCTGAATTTTCTTCAATATAATTGAAGCATTGAGTCATTTTTAAGTAAAAACTTGAAATTATTAGATAAGGCAAAACACAAATACAGTCCCAAAAATGACTCGATGCTTCAATTATATTAAAGAAAATTCAGATGCTACGAGCATTTCAATCATGTTCAGAAAATAAAAGGCACACAACGTTTCAAACGCCCAAAACATTATATTACTGAATCTAAATTCTCAGCAATTTCGAAAGCAGGATACCTGCATGTTATTTGTCCTTCGGAGCACCCAATTTCGCCAGAACTTCAAGATCGACGAGGCTGAGAGGCATCAACCCAAGCGTGAGGCCGAACCTCATTCCGGCGAATGCCACCAAAAACACTATTGGCTATAGCATCTGTACTCCACTGCCATTCACCGCCGTGACCTCCAGACATGGTGACAGGGTACAGAGGAAGAAAGTAAATTAGGGTTCTTCAAAATCGGGGACCAATTTGGGTAAGAGCGATTTGAGGTATTTAAAGGATGACAATATGTAATTTTGAAGAATTTGGAGGGTATTATAGTCATTAGTCACGCGTCGAATTTTTTTATAAGACGTAGAGTGTGCTTGGTAAGCGTATTGATCTCAAATAGAGACATACTTCTCGGTTGATTTTACAAGCTGCCTGGCGATCAACGACCATAAACAAACAGTATATAAACAATATCGAACGCTCGATTACGTTTCTTTAAAGGGAAAGTCTACGGAACTAGAAATTTTTTAATCAGAAATTTCTGATCTTCTAAATAAATATATTTTTAATATTATAATATTATTTTTTTAATTTATTAATTTTTTATTATTATTTATTATTTTTTTTTCTAAACACGGTTTTCTAATCAAAAAAATTATTTATAAGATTTAACCTTAAAAAATAATAAAATATTTATTAATATATTAATTATTATTTTTAATAAAATTTAGGGTTTACGTTTTATAAAGTTTAGGATTTAACATTTAGTGATTTAGTTTTTTGTCGCGAAGCTGTCGTAATATTGATTAATATTTTTAATAAAGTTTAATATTTATGATTTATAACGTTTAGGGGTTAACATTTAGGGTTATAGTATTTCGGTGGCGAAGCTGCCGTAATATTGATTAATATTTTTAATAAATTTTAACATTTACGATTTATAAGGTTTAGGGGTTAGCATTTAGGGTTTTAATTTTTCGGCGGCGAAGCCGCCGTAATATTGATTAATATTTTTAATAAATTTTAGCATTTACGTTTTATATGTTTTAGGGATTAGTATTTAGGGTTTTAGTTTTTTGGCGACGAATCCACCATAATATTGATTAATATTTTTAATAAAATTTAACATTTACGATTTATAAGGTTTAAGGTTTAGCATTTAGGGTTTTAATTTTGTGGGTGCGAAGGCGCCGTATTATTGATTACAATTTTTAATAAAGTTTAGTATTTATGATTTATAAGACTTAAGGATTTAAATTTTTTAATGGCGAATGTATCATAATATTAATTATTATTTATAATATAATTTTCGAAAAAACGTGTTTACTTTAAAACCCCAAATCAAATGATATATGTTATAGTACCCGGATCATTAACTCTATATTGGAATGGAGTGCCACTAAATACTTTTTGTGTAAGGGTATGCATTTTTATGGATAATTGAATCTATTTTAATATTTCTTGTTTAGTTTTTCCTTTATGTTATTCATTCTTGTGTCTTTTTGAATGTTTATATTATGTTTTGACTCAATATATTCCGTTTTGAGTCTATAAAGGAATTTTGGAGCTTGAGGACAAATAAAGTTCAATTTGATCAAGGAGTGTACCCGTTCATCACGTGCTTTTTAAGCACTTTTTGCTACAATATCCATACTTATCATTTTTAATATCTTTGGAATCTCACACACATTAGAGGCTTATTTGCTGACTTTATGAAAATTTGAGTGTAAGTTCCGTCGGCATATTTTGTTAACATGTGTGAGCCTAAGCATTTAGACCATTAAGTGTATATATATATTTAGTCACACACGGTCACATGATGAACAATGTGGTTGGTCCTATTGATCGGATCGTAAACAAGTCTTTAGTGAACATGTAAAATATCAGAATTGTTTCCCGTATAAAAGATTAGATTTTGTTCTTTATGTCGATGGGCCTTATTGAATAAAATTTGTTGGGCCTAAAGTTTAAGCCCAACATAAGGATAAATGGGAAGCCCACTTGACTTATTCTCGGCCCGTTTCTCTCTCTATATATAGATCAATCAAAGAAAGAAACATAAGGAATTCATAAGAGTTTCACGTAAAGTGAAGTTCTCAAAGAAGGTTCCGAGGATCTGTATCAAGTGGATGCTCTTTCCATTCGAAGATCTCCACAGTAATGGATTCAGGTATGTTTTTCGCTGCGTAATTTCGTCTCAATACATTCCCAGAGCTATAATCATTCCAACAATTGGTATCGGAGCGATCTCTGGAGAATTATTGAGACGATTGTCGTTGGAAGAAGAATTTTGTTTACCGACATGAACTTTCTTCATGAGGATTCAGCCATGAACGAAGGAATGCTTTTAACTAGCAGTCTTCGGATTTCTGGTTCTTTTCCAATCTGGAGACAATTTTCATTCAGCTTAGTTGGTTGAAAACCATGTAGCAGTGTCTTCTGGATCTTGACATCATGAAGTAGTTTTTTCTCCATCGAGAATGAAACTACCATGAAGTAGGAATTTGATTTCCTTCAAGCCTTCGCCGGTTGAATGAAACTCATTCATTTTTCTTCAACTGACATGCAATTTTTCTTTCATGGGAAGGAAATTCATGTTCACCTTCGTCACTTCGTGTGGGATGTTCTCCACCGAAGAGATGAGAAGGAAAAATTTCTTCTCGACAAGATGAAGTTTTTTTTTCTTCTCACTAAGTGGAAGAAGTTTTTTTTTTAAATTAAAAAAAAAATCTTCACTTTTCCACCCACATTAAAAGGTTCACGTGAAGAAGTGGAAGTTTGACCCACCAGCATTAAAACTTCCACATATCCGCCAACAAGTTTGTCATTTCTACTGACAGGATAAAGATTTATTGATGGGGGAAAAGTTTCCTTCACGAAAAAGAATGTGAGTCAATTGGGTAGAAACTCAATTATTAAGATAAAGCCCTCACGTAAAGGAATGTGAGTCAATTTGGTTGAAACTCAATTATTAAGATAAAGCCAAATTAAAAAAAAATTGAGCCATTTATTTGAACCGCTAAAGTTTTGGACTATTAATTGGATCAGACCATTTTAATTAAATTATATGGACTTGAACTAATTTGGGTCTGAGCTAATTAATTAAATAAAGTTTGGTCTGTCCATTAAGAAAAATTAATTGTCTCATTTTATAATAGTTTGATTAATTTGAAATTGGGTCAATTTATTAATGTAAATTAACCGAAACCTGATTTCATATTTAATTAAACTATACACTAAAGTTATATGTCAATATATATTCATGCGGAATATAACCAGCCCAAAGGAAGGTTATATTTTTGCTGAATATTATTGACATGATAAATGATGATATTAAAGGAAGATTCATTCATTTAGTAGGTGTCAGTCCCAAAGGAAGGCTACTAATGGCCAAATATCAATATCATGTTTATCACCTGGGATTAATTGATACGCGTTAACTATCAAGTTATCCATGTATATGGCACTTCGGCCCAAAGGAAGTTGTCATTGACAGGATTTTGCTAACAGTATCTTAACCTAACTGGAAATGTCACTTATAGTTGATAAATCAGACCCAAAGGTAGATTATCAATGTTGTGGCTGACATTTTCATTAAAGCCCAAAAACACGCACTTTATGATTTAATGTGTGATGTTTAAAGGTGAGCATTCTAGGTTCTCATTGAGTAAATTCTTTTGCTATTACTGGCTGCATCGATCTAGACTTTGCGGTATGAAGTGATGAATCTCCTGCTTTGACGGCTAAAGTTTTTGAAGCCCAAAGAGATCCATGGAACAAGTGGGAGTGTTTATATCATATGAGTCTTATGATCATGCAGTGCAATTCCTGTTAACTATCAAGATGTTATTCCCGAAGGTTTGAATGCCAAATAGTTTCTTTATGCCATCAGCGAGTGCTTTGCTAGATCTGAAAAGGTTGAGAAAGTAACTTGCCTGCGTAAGTTTGTTAAAATGCAGTTTGATGGCATATGAAACATTAGGAAGCATATTATGAAGTTGTCATACCTTGTTTCTCGATTGAAGGCACTAAAGTTGGACATGGGTGAGGATGTTTTTTGTGTACCTCGTGTCTGTCTCATTTTCTCTTCATTTATCGCATTTAGAAACACTATGGCTCTTTATGGGAGACATGAACGCTAATTGAGCTTATAGCTCAGTGTGTTCAAGAAGGAGAGACACTGCAGTGAAACAAGGTGGATGATGCTTGTTTGGAAATTTCATTGCGTGAGAATAGAATCTCGAAAATAAAGAAAATGACCAATAAAGAAAGAGGATAGCTGGTGTGGAGATATCCTAGGCTGAAATGCAAGAGTAGCACCTATAGTATTCAAGCTATTTCTTTTGCAAACAGAATGGCTATATGGTATAGGATTATCTCAAACACTATATATGGCTTGAAAGGAAAGGTAAACTTTTTGGTTTTTGTTTGTTAAGAAATTAATTTAACTTCGGTACCAACTGATTCCTGGTGAATAGATTTAGTTTACCTATTCACATAGATACCACTATATAGGACTACATAAGCAACAATCGGCCAATTGATGCTGAAAGATGCATCCATGCGGGGCGATGACATTGTAGTTCCTATGAAGGCCGTTGGTGTTTCAGATTGCTTCTGGACTTTGGTCGTTAACTTGTATTTGAGCAGAATTATTATGTACTATCTTTTAGATGGAATCTGGTTTCAGCTTCCCAACTCGACCTATCAGGAAATTTGGTCATTTTGGAGGAGGAAAATTTAGTCTATATAAAGATTCTATACGAGTTGATGCTGGTTCATTAGTTGATGACCTGTAAAGATTGCATGCATGCTTCAGGTAGTGAGATGTTTCTCATAAGTAATGTTGGTACTGAACGAAAATTAACGAAAAGAGAATTCATATATGTTATGACACAGATGTTTGGGACATATATCCCAACTGAGGATTCAACGACTTGTGTTAGAAAGAATTCTCAATGATCTTGTTTTTCTATTTTAGAAATATGCAGTAATTGCGTCAAGGGAAAATAAATAAATTTGATTACTGAAAAGTATCAAGCACTGGATGTTTTCAAGATTTTCAAGTTGAAGTTGAAATTCAATTCAACTAGAAAATCAAAACCGTCAGATCAGACTGTGGAGGTGAATATTATGGTTTATCTGACGAATCAAGTGAGTAACGTCTAAGACATTTTCTCAATATCGGCAATGAAGTGGCATTGTTTCTCAATACACCATGCCGGGACTGTTAAGTCATGATGGTATATGTGGGAGATAGAACTCTAGAGGATATTGTGAGAATCTTAGTCATACTTCTCTTACAGTTTCTCTTTAGGGTGAAGCCTTATAGTTTCTCTTTAGGGTGAAGCCTTAAAGACTGCAGTATATATCCTCGAAAATATTTCCTAGCAAAGTAGTAGCTAACACCCCATATGAACTGGGAATAAACCTAGTATCTTTATAATTCGGGTTGTCCAGCTGAAGTGAGGGTCAGTGGATCTGATAAAAAGACATTGGATTCAGGAAATAGCTGCTGCTTTGCAGGTTATTTTGAACGGACTAGAGGATTTAAGTTTTATGATTCCTCTAGCATGTCCTTTATAGTGATCGGGTATGCAACATTTGTTGAGAACTTTTAGTTTAGTGGGAGTTAACCACTAAGGGAGGTTGCTTTTGAGGAAAAGGTGAGGACGCTCACACTATTGCATTTGGAAATGACAACTCATTAGTACTTGTTGTTTCTTGAGATGCATATTCAGATCCTCAAGATAACCTTAAAAGTTGTGGAATCAGTTCTCCCACTAACCGGATTGGAATCTCAAAATTCTCTATCAAAAGTGCCACTTATGAGATCCACCAGAGTCAGGAGATTTAATATCTCTGGTGACTATAAAGTATATTTGGAAAAATATGAGTTTGACATCGAGATTGAGGATATTTCTACCTCTGTAAGGCAAGTTAAACGAAGTGTTTTCTTCCAAATACGGGTGGATGTCATACGGTTGAGTTGAAATCCATGAGTAACAAATGCATTTTAAGATCTTGTCGAGTTACCAGAAGGAATGAGACTCGTTGGTTGTATATTGATTTCTATGACCAAAAGGGACTCATATGGTAACATCGAAAAATATAAGGTATGCCATGTTGTCTAAGGATTCACTCAAAAGGAAAGCATTGATTTTAAAAAAAACTTTCTCCAGCTTGTTTAAAGGCTTTATTTAGAATCATTGTGGCATGTATAGCGCACTAAGATTTAAAGTTATACCAGATGGACATAAAGTGTTTTCTTAGTCCATATATGGACTGGAACATGCATCCCGGTAGTAATACAAGAAATTTGATTACCTCCTATAAATTCATTGAGAATTTTGATGATCGATGTATCTATAGCAAGTTCAATGGGAGCAAATATTTGTTTCTCGTGCTATATGTCGATAAAATCCTAATCAACAATGATAAGTCGATTATGCATGATATCAAGGTACTTCTATTCGGGATTTTATAATGAAGCATCTTGGTAATGCATCTCTTGTGATAAGCATACAGGCTCACCGTGTTCATTCATGGAAATATTTGGCTAATCACTTGGGGATTACATCAATAAAGTTTTGAGTAGGTATGACATGAAAGATTATGCATCTAAAACAAACTCCCAGAGAACCATAAATATATGCTCACATATTGCAGAGTTGATCTTTATAGATTGTGGGGTATTCCGACTCTGATTTGTTATTTGCCTGGACACTTGTATGTCCACTTTAGGCTATATTTTTCATATTGGTTCGAGGGGCTATATGGTGGCAAAAAGAGTCTATAGACATTGATAGCCTCCTCTACTACGGAAATGGAACATAGCATTATTTCAGGCAACAAATCACACATTGAGATTGCAGTATTTGATCACAGTATTGCGCGTAAAAAAATGGTCCTGAAAGACCATTAAACGTTCACTGTGATAATATAGTTGCAGAGAGATATGCCAAAACAATTAGAGTTTGTCAATATCTCTGTACATTGATACAAAGTTTATTGTTATGGAATAAAGATTGCAGAAATCTCATTTATTGATTGAACATGTTAGTATGAACCTTATGTTTGCGGATTCGCTCACTAAAAGGTTGCCACCTAAAGTATTCTTCGAACATTTTGGCTCATACGGGTATTTCGAGTGCTGATGAGACTTCTCTGGCATAGAAAGTCAAATTTTGTTCGAGTTGAATAAG
Organism: Pinguicula primuliflora; assembly: GCA_025802335.1. Classification (NCBI taxonomy): domain Eukaryota; kingdom Viridiplantae; phylum Streptophyta; class Magnoliopsida; order Lamiales; family Lentibulariaceae; genus Pinguicula; species Pinguicula primuliflora. The sequence goes on from JAOYMZ010081880.1 coordinate 9,201, forward strand.
CATTTATGTCTATGTTCAATCATTTGGCGTGTATGATGGATGGATCAACCGATGGTTTTGAGATTCTGCATAAGGGTTGTATTTCATTGCGATTTAGCATCAAATTGAAATACAATATTTTGGAAATTAACATGATTAAAGGGCCCAATTACATGTTATTTCCAATCTATTCGATTTTACATTTGGTCTATGTCATTGATGGGTCAATGTTTGTGGTAATTGCTAGGGTCCTGCTATGACATATAATAGCAACGATCCCTTTGCCCTAATGTTGATTTCATTGATGGACCAGACTGACTAAAGACTTTATTCAATGTGTTCTGTGATATTGAGCTCATAAAGTTTGTGATGAATATATATACAGTAGGTCAATAAAATGTTTTGCCCAAGTGGAAGATTGTCAGCATATTTTGTTAACATGTGTGGGCCTAAGCATTTAGACCATTAGATGTATATATATTTAGTCATACATAGATACATTATCAACAATGTGGTAGGTCCTATTTTATCAAGACCGATTATTTGATTGGACCGTAAACAAGTCTTTAGTAGATATGTAAAATATAAGTATTGTTTCCCGTATAAAGATTAGATTTTGTTCTTACGTTGATGGGCCGTATTGAATAAAATCTGTTGAGCCTAAAGTTCATGCCCAACATAAGGATAAATGGGACGCCACTTGACTTATTCTCGGTCCGTTTCTTTCTCTATATATATAGATCCATCAAAGAAAGAAACATAAGGATTCATAAGAGTTTCTCATAAAGTTAAGCTCTGAAGGAAGGTTCCAAGAATCAGAATCAAGTGGATGCTCCTCATTCTTCGAAGATCTCTAAAGATACGGATACAGGTACGCTTTCCGCTATGTAGTTCTTGTCTCAATACATTCCCAGAGCTCGTAATCATTCCATCAGATATAACTGAAGAGACAAGCAACGATCTGAATAATCAAACGGAAAAAATAGAAACAAATCAAAGAATCTCATCGGAGAAGCATCTAGACAAGCCGCCGGAAATCATGGAACCCAAAACCTGCTCAACGGAGAAATTAGGTGATCCAGAATCAATTTTCACCACGAGCACTGAAGCAGCAATTGATACTTCCCAAGGTCAGCAACTAGAATTGATTGAGCTCGGCAATCAATTAGGGCATACACCCACGAAATCGAGCACTGCAACTAATGAGAATTTAGTTGCAGTAAACCAACTTCAAGTTTTTTCGTCGGCTGGTTCCTTCCCCGAACATATGGATTGGGATATGGAGGAGGGAGAGATACGAGTCATGAATATGCCAATCAGGAATCTCGAGCAAGGTGGACAGGGAAATGAATGGAGGCCGACAAAAGAAATTACTGAGAATTTAGAGACTCGAGAACATGAAGAAGAAATCACTAAGCCCAATTGTGAAGGATCCCATGAATTTCGTGCAATATCAGCTGAGAAGAAATCTCAAGATTGAAGACGGGACCCAACAGGCAGATCCTATATGAGATTCGTGGCGAAACCTACTCCCTTCCAAATCAATGGTGCAAAAGAGGCGCATACTGACAAAATAGATCGAAAAATAAAGGAAAGGGAGGCCTGCCAGGCCAGATCAGATAAATTGAGGTGACAAATAACTCAATTGAAGCTACAAAGTTTTCAAAATACCGAGAGGACAAGACTTACAGATCAGGAAAAAGTACTTGAGGATTTTCGCGAAAAATGATAACTAATAAATCATTTCAAGATCTTAAAAAGGCAACGCTGTTTGAAAAAGCTCGACGAGGGTGGCTATCCACGAGTATATCTAGACTCGAAGCATTAGATCAACACTTAGATGACAAAGATTGAATTCAAGTGAATTCATGATGGAGGGCCTAGCCCACAAATTGCATTGTATAGTATACAAATTTTCAGAAATAAAACTTTTACTTACCCCAAAAAAATACTGCATGGATGCAAGAAAAGCGGGAAGATACACCATTCACTTAATCCACGTCCCATGCACCACCACGCTTGCATGTTGAATTACAAACGACATCTTCAAATACGTAATCTGAAGAACATATTTGTCCTTGACCAACTGTGTTGCAAGATATGTGAATGATAAGCATCTATTTAGGGCTTATTTTATGCCTTAGTTTATATCATTTCATTCCCTAAACACTAAGATTATGGCTCAAATCATGTTCATTTCGACTAGATTGGAGAAAC